>JBBPCX010068571.1:0-12110 GCA_037974365.1 Hydrocynus forskahlii
TTTGCTCTGTTTCCACTCTTTGTTTTTCTATCATTGTTACTCTTCCTGCAAACGCGACTGATATGGCCTTTTTTCCCACATGTATTACAATTTTTGTCTTTAAACCAACAGTCTTCATCACTATGGTTATCCTTTCCACATCGTTTACATTTGTTTGCAGTCTTAGTCTTTGATAAAGACAGTGTATGTACCGTCAGTGATCTGCTGAGTTGATGCGCTTCGCGTGACGCTGTTTCCATGGACACCGCCAGTTCCAAACGTCAGTGTAGTTTCAGTCAACAAGCGCTTTTGTGTAGCCTCACTCTTCAAACCACACACGAACCTGTCGCGAAGTGCATCATCCAAATGACCCCCGAATTCACAGTGCTCTGACAATCCTCTAAGCACTGCAACATACTGTGTCACCGACTCGCTCTCCTCCTGACTCCGCCAGTGGAAGCGAAAACGCTCCGCGAAGATCAGGGGCTTCGGAGAAAAATGCTGCCGCAGCGTGTCTGTGATCTGCTTGAAACTCTTCTCTCTCGGCTTGTCCGGCGCTATCAGTCTTCGGAGCAATCCATATGTTTTCCCTCCGATCACGCTGAGTAGCACAGGCACTTTCTTTTCAGCATCAATGCTGTTAGCTTCTACAAAGTGCTCAAATCGTTCAATATAGGTGGTCCATGGTTCAACGCTTTCATCAAAAGCTTCCATATGGCCTATAGTAGCAGCCATTCTAGCTAACCTAGCTCACTTTAACTACGCAGGGAAAATAAAGATCAGGTGCGCCTAACTACTCACGATTCACTGTGGTAGCTCTCTGGAAAATTAATCCCATCCTTGTCGCCAAATATGTTATGTTCGCACTAACACAACATTTAAAATACACTCTTGAATGCACTACGATAAATAACACAGCCACAGAAGGGGTACTTAACTTCTTCCCTTGGTTTATTTCACAGAACACAACTACCCAAGATTAATAACGTGGTGGTGCCACCTACAGGCACTAAGGGGAAGGGCAATATCCTAAAGATAACATTGGCTTACTCCCTCTGTGAGGGATTTCATGACTCTCTGAGAACCGCGTTCTCTGCAGTGAGTATCTCCACCTGTTGCTGGCTGAATTCGCGGGATTCCCTCATGGCTTGGACTTCCCTGTAGAGAATTTCCAGCAGGGACAGACATCCGTCGAAGCTAGTTCGCTTGTTGTTGATGGACTCCAGGATACCCGTGAAGTCCTTGGTGGGAGAAGAGGCCGCTCCAGGCGACTCATCGAGCCGGCTCCTCTTAGTGGACGGAGTGATATTCTTAGCCGCCGGTGTGGTGGTAAGATTAGGAGCCTTGGATTTATTCATGATGATTCTATCAAAGCACTCCTCGACAAAGCTAAATAAGCTTTCCGGATTTCCTACGGGCTTCTCCAGAGTGAAAGAGTTAGTATAAGTTGTAAAGTGAGAAATTAAATTTTGTTTGTTTACCTTTTGGGCTGTCCTAATATGGCGGAGAGAATTTGTTTATCGTTGTTTGTAAGATTCACATGCGCGCCGCCACGTTGGTGGGTCGTCGTCTCACTAGCGTCTCTCTAGCACCTCCTGCTGGACATCCTCTCTCTCCAGCCTGTTTGTCCATGGCTGTGTGGACTGTATGTGTTTAATGATAACTGCATTTTTCTGTGTGTATTTGTAAGTGTCAATGTATTTCTGTCTGTGTGTGTGTGCTGATTAATCACTGTGTGTTTGTCTGTGTGTGTGTGTGTGTGTGTGTGTATGTATAGGTATGTATGTGTCTATTGGCATCAGCATTTCTGTGTTGTCACGTTTCGCCGTGCTCGGGGACTAGATGCAGGTTCCTTAGATGGAATTTTATTACAAAAACACAGACTCTACACAATAACAAAACCAAAGTGGCTCGAGGGACATTAAACACAAAACTTACATAAACAGAGGACACAAGAGGACCAGGGGGGTATTCCATGAAAGTAGTTAAAGAAAGCCAGGCTTACCCGAAAAAGTGAGACTTGAACTAGCGCCATCTCCCAATTAAGCCTCAAGTCGTTCCACTAACGTGTTCCAGGTTTTCCCAGTCAAAGCTAATTCAAGGCAGACTTGCATAGCCTCACTTAGTGCGCACACCCGAGATATTTAAGAAGCCCAAATGAATCAATGGCCGAGACGTAGATGAAATGACGCGGAACCAGGTCAACACTAGAGCAGCCTAATTTTTTCTTTCTTTTTCAACAGAAGAACACAAACATATTATAACAAAAAAGGCTATCATGTAGCCATAAATAAAGCCAGAGTGGTGGCTTGGCAGAATATAGCAGGCAAGCTAAATGCGTAGGTCATGTATTTGTGAATATTGTGATTTTGTGGTACAGTGATTAACTGTCACCTCACTGCAAGAAGTTGCCCAGTTTGAACCTCCCGGCCATCTGGCCCTTCTCTCTATTGGCTTCATATGTACGTTTTACTTTATTGTGTAACATTTTATTATCCATAAAGTACTTTCAAATGCATTTTGTATTTCCATGTTACTAATAAACTTAAATTGATGATCTATGTGACTTAGCAGTGGTCTAGAAAATTTAATTTCAGCCTATGTGTAACCCCATGACTACAAAGACTTTACGTTGTTAAATACAGCTCTACTGACTTAGACGTGTTTGATCTCCACTGACCTGCTTGCCTATTCATTGACTTGAATATTCATCCTTCACTATTACATCTCAGTGGAGAGAGAAGAACCTGGCAGCAAGTAAAAACTAAATATAGAAATATCCTCCACAGTGGTAAGTATCCTCTGAAAAAATGTCAGTTTGAACACTTTTACAGTTTACAAAATTCATAAATGTAATTGTAGCCACTAAGAAAATGAGCCAGGCCATTGCTACTGATGGGAGGCCTCCACCTGAGGACCTCACACTGAGCTTCAATAAAGGACGGCCTCAGGTAGAAGGAACAGAAGGGGGGGGGGGTATCAACTGAGATCATCCCCCCAGGTGTGCGGGAAATATATGTAGAAGGTATTGTCCACTTCTTTTCCTCTAGGGGTCCATCCCTTAATATAACCAACATACTTATTATAACCAAAATACTAAGCTTCTTTGTGACCCATTAACCCTTGTCACAGGATAAAAAACAGGATATATTTATAAAAGAAAGATGCTCCTGTCTGTTGAAAGGGAGAAGCTAGACATTGAATACAAAAGGCTTCTGATACAAAAATGTTAGATATCAAGAAACTAGAGAAGGATGTAAGTACACAAACCACAAAGGCATATGGTTTGAACGGAGTTCAATTTTCTGTTCTCTCTTGACAGCTTCAATAAATGTCTGATTAGTACACATCTTTGAATAAAGAAATATCTTAATTTTCAGCATGTCCTCCCACTGCTCCTCTACCATCGGTGTGGGCAGTGTCTCCCGGTGTATTGTATAGGACTGCACAATATTGCCTGCATGGTCTGGCCTTACTCTGATACTCTGATCAGGCACCTAAATCTACAGAAAAGTTGGTCTAAAGGAAATGTGGTGTGTATGAATGTCGAACCTTGACTTATGTTGGCCAGAGATCATCTCGATTTGTGCCCTTGTTCTGCTGTGGGTGGTGTTCCATACCTTCTCTGCCTCAGTTTCAGGTTCTGGGTAAGGGGCTAAAAGTTAAGGCAGGCAGGCATAACTCCTGTCCCCAAAGCAGGACTCCATTAAACTCCCCTGTAGAAGGAAGTATTGCTGTGAATAACATTCCTGCAGTTCAAAACACACCCCCAACATGAAAGTCCCTAAAGACCCTTGGAGCTGGTGGTCCGAATGCCCTTTGGATTATTCATGCACACTCCTCCACAGGGTCTTCTGGATAGACCATACTTTTGTCTTTCTTCTTTCTACTGACTCTCCAGGCAGGTGTCAGTCTCACTCAGTGTTGCTTAAATAGGCCTGACCTTGATTACCTTAATTTAATTTAATTTGGTCACACCTGAACACACCACAGCACAATGTGAACAATGTGAAATTGTTTCTCTGCATTTTAACCCTTTCACCAAGTGAAGCAGTGGGCTTGCCAGCGAGGGGCGCTGGGGAGCAGTGTGTGGGGACTGTACCTGTACCTAGCAGTTGGGATTCGAACCCCCAGCCTTCTGATTGCAGGGCCAACCCCCTAACCACTAGGCAATACACTAATATTAATTTTAAATGTTATATTTTAATAAAGTGTTTTATGCTTTATATTCTTATTATTAGTATATATATTTTTTTCTGATTTCATTTGTAGAACTTTAGCCTGGTCCAGACCAGACTTGTTCTCCTGTGTAAGTTACCATGGTAACATAGTGGGCACTCTTTTAAACTGCGTTGATGGAAAGGAACTTCCACTTAAATAAGTGAGACTTTTCAAAGTATGCCAGACCTTCCCTTAATCCAGTTTCGTGGAATACCCCCTGGGTAGTATGAGGGCATCTGTGAGGGTTGACTAGCAATACAATACAAAAATCTTGAAACTTAAATACTTAACTGACAAGGACAGAAACCAGTCATGAAACACAATGTATTGTGACCAATACTCATACAAACAGTGCTAGAACAGCCCAGATCTGGCCCAGAGCCATTGTAAGATCTGGGCCAGATCCGCTCAACAGAACTGGGCCGGTGTCCTTTAGCACAACGGGCCAATACCGGCATGGATCCATTTTTTCTTATCTGGCCCACATTTGGGACGGATCTGGTTAAGTCTGGTTCAGATTTTGACCAGCTCATTTTGTGACTATTATAATTATAAATAGTACAACTAAATGAAGGAATATTAGCATAAATTTATACAAAGCTTCTTTAGCTATACAAGTTGAGGAAATTAAATAATTTACATACCAAATGACAATAGTAACTAGAGATGTTTCGATATAATAACAAGAAATATTATTACATTGTCAAATGAATAAATATTTAAAATATCGCTGATTATCTGTCAATGAATGGTTTCCTGTAATGAAGATTTTAATGCCACAGCCTGTCTATGTCCAGGAAAGAAACAAGAGGCACAGTCCCAGATGTCCATGATATACTGATTTATTTTACATTTAGACAGAACAGAAACAAGGCTCGAGGGCCAGAAATAAGCTATAAACTAAATATATAAGTGAGACACAGACCAGGGTAAGGTGAGGGTATGCTTTGACACATAAACTGAGGGTTAACCAACATAAATACAGAAGAGGACTAGACAGAGGATCAATAGGAAAGCAGACACAATCAGGGTAACTCCAGCCAGCTGTAGTGGAGGAGGCCAGTCTATAGGCCTAGAGTGCCCTCTAGCGTCTGCAGGTCAGAATCATGACGGACCTCCCAACCCACACAACAGCAGAGAGGGGGAGGACAAGGGAATACTAAAGTGCACCTCCCACAGAGGAGGTGGTGATGGCCGTGACCTCCATGCATGAAAAGAGGCTGGGGCAGGAGCCACGGCATCAGGAGAAGGGATCAGTGAGGCTGGTGTGGAAACCGGCGCTGGGGAGGCGGAGGACGGTGCGGGAACTGGTGCTGGAGTTAGTGAGACTGGTGCAGGAATTGGCACTGGTGAGGCTGAGGCTGGTATGGGAACCGGCGCTGGTGAGGCTGAGGCTGGTGCGGGAACCGGTACTGGTGAGGCTGAGACTGGTGCAGGAACCGGCGCTGGTGAGGCTGAGGCCGGTGCAGGAACCAGCACTGGTGAGGCTGAGGATGGAGCAGGAATCGGCGTTGAAACATGAGTGACCAGTGCGGAGACCAGTGCTGGGGACTGGACCTGGAGTCTGGGCGGCCGGTGCAGGAACCAGCACAAGGTCAGGAACTGAGTTCAGAGAGCTGCGCGCTGGGGCCGCGGGCGGAGAGCTGCGTGCTGGGGCTGGGTAGATCGGGGTGGTTACCAGCGTTGGAGGCTGGAGTCGTCTTGGAGCTGGAACAGGAGCTGCCCAATCCCTCTTCGGAGTCGGAGCTGATTGACCCTGGGACACTGCGGTGGTTTGGTACAGCGGCCTTGCGGCAGGATGACTCTGCAGTTCGGAGGCTTGGTTGACCGGAGCCACAGAGGAGGCGGCTGGGCTAATCTGCAGTGGACTGAGCTGCAGTGAACTGAGCTGAGGTGACGTTGATCTGGGTTGAGTTAGATGGAGTTGAATGGAGTTGGACTGAGCTGAGTGAGATTGGGCTGAATTGGATGGAGTTAATTGGGGTTGAGCTAAACTGAGTGGAGCTGGACTGAGTGAAGCTGGCCTGAATGAAGCTGGTCTGAATGGGGCGACTGAGAAAGCTGCTGGATTGACTGGAACTGCCGAACTGAGAGGGGCCGAACTGAGAGGGGCCGAACTGAGAGGGGCCGTACTGAGTGGGGCTAACTGCAGTGGACTAAGCTGAGGTGGACTAAGCTGAGGTGGACTAAGCAAAGATGGACTGAGCAGACGTGAGGTGAATTAGGTCGAGCTGAGTTGATTCGAGGTGGTTTGAGTTGTGCTGAACTGAAATGGGCTGATCTGAAGTGGACTGGACTGAAGTGGACTGAGCTGAGTTGAGGTGAACGTTGAAGGAGTTGAGCTGTTGGCTGAAGACTTGGGTGAAGATGAGCCAATATCTGATGACTTGAATGAAGCTGAGCTGATTACTTAAGGCTTGGATAGAGACGAGCTGATTACTGAAGACTTGGATGGAAATGAGCTGATAATTGTTACAGGAGGACCTGAATGGCGTGCTGTTTTCGCTATGGGAGCTGCCATCTTGGCTCCGCCACTGTCAGTGCATTGAGGAGATGCTGGGGAAAATGAATGGAGAATAGGAGCCGCCATGGGAGCCGATACCTTGGCTCCGGCCTGTCCAATGTGCAGCTGAGATGCTGCAGGAGCTGAACGGCATGTTACAGCCACTATGGAATCTGCCGTCCCAAATCCGCCGCACCCAGTACGCGTTGGATATGCTGGAGTAGTTGAACGGCTGGTTAAATGGCACGCGGAAGACACTGATGGAGATGGACAGTGAGCCCTGCCGCTATGAGGATCACCGTTTTGGATCCGGCCCGGGATCCCCTCCGTCTCCGTGGCCCACTTGTCGAACTGGAGAGGGGAAGGTCCGCAAGAAACCCCCGCAGATCAAAAACAACCGGCTGGTCCTCCGGTCGGCCACTCCAGTGATACGTTAGCTCCTCTTCCTCCAAACTAACATACCCTTTGGACTCTGGAGGGCTGTACCAGGTCGCTCCTCTCAGTTTCTTTCTCTGCTGGGTCCCGTGTTTACTATGCGCCACATCCCATGGGCTCATGGTCTGGTCTGCTGTGCCTTGCGGTTCGAAGCATTCGGTCACAGCCTGTCTATGTCCAGGAAAGAAACAAGAGGCACAGTTGCAGACTTCCATGATATACTGATTTATTTTATACTTAGACAGAACAGAAACAAGGCTCGAGGGCCAGAAATAAGCTATAAACTAAATATATAAGTGAGACACAGACCAAGGTGAGGGTATGCTTTGACACATAAACTGAGGGCTAACCAACATAAATACAGAAGGGGACTAGACAGAGGACCAATAGGAAAGCAGACACAATCAGGGTAACTCCAGCCAGCTGTAGTGGAGGAGGCCAGTCCATAGGCTTATAGCGCACTCTAGCGGCCGCAGGTTGGAATCATGACATTTTATTTGTTTTACAGTAAAATTACTATCTGATGATCTAAAGGTAAAACAACTCAGTCACTTTTGTTATAACAGTATTTATTCAATTTAAAATGTATGTAAAATTATTGTAAATATTACAGAAAACAAAAACAACTGAACACAGTTTTGGCACATTAGCAAAAAAACCCCATACAATTAACAGAACTATATACATGTCTGGTTGGAACATTACATATCCACAGCTCGCTCTTTCTTTTCATCTGCAAACAAAAGAAGCAAGTTATTAGTTACAGACTCACAAGGAAGAAAAGCAACATTACATTTTTTCAGTAAGGTTTATGAACTGAGAATTATATTGTATAATTAACAGGTATACAGAATTATGAGGTAAATGATCGACTAAAAAATGAGACTTACCATACCAAGCTATCTGTTCTCTGTCAGAACCTGTGGAGACAGACGTGCTGTTAAATGTCAGATAATAATAAACTCTAACCTGATGGATAGTCTACAGAAATAAAAGTATATATTTCAAGGTGTGACGACTTTAAACAATCTTTTATTAACCGGCCTACACCGATTTTGATATTTGTTAGCATTATCGATCCAGTTGCTAGCTATCAAACTAGAAAATTAGGCTTGAATATTAATCTCTAATCATCTCAACATACAACCAATTACCCTCACAATCAAAAATAAATTAATTTGAATTCAAACGATGTTTGACTACAATATATGACTTACTTTAGGAGTCCTTTCTGAATAAACTTTCCACTGTCACTGTCCCTCGCTCGAGCTCACCAAGTTGCCTCAGCAGTCACCAATGTCTCTCATGGACCCTTACGCATGCGCAAAAACAACGCTCGTTCCGACGATTCCGGCCCGCATGTTTTGATTCCGTCAATATTTCTCGTTCCCCCCACATCCCAGCATTAAAACGCATCTGACTGTTAACCGGAGCTGCCAGCTTGCAGCCGGATCCGGTTCGGAGTCAGCTGGTGTCTGGATAGCGGCCTCTACCGGCCGCTGGCCAAGACATTACATGTGTATGTATCTATAAGTGTCTAAATGTGTCTTCACGGCTATGTGACTGTGAACTATGTCCCATTTTGATGGTTACTAGTGGCCTTGCCTTGTAGTAAAATCTTTTAAAAAGGAAATTAGATATAAATTTTACTTTTGCCAACAGAGCAATCAAACTATTAACCAGGTTATCTGTAAAACATTACAAATCAATTGAACACATGAACTATTAAACAGACCTCATCAGCGACATGTTCCATATAAAATGTTGCCTGACCTGAGAACATCCTTTCCATTTTACTTGGCCAGCTGATTTGAGTTAGAACCTTGCTTTTTAATTCCTTCTTACCCAAGCTCAACAGAACTTGCTGAATGAAATGGAAAGTGTGGTTCATGCACTAAGGGTAGTTTAGGTGAAGAGCATATATTTATCCAAACAGAAGGCACATAGCCTGGGGTAGATCATCAAGATCCATCACAACTTTCCCCTCCAATATGATTGCCACAGAGGATGGGTAGCAAGAAAGTGGGAGCTGCGCTACATCTTCTTTCAAGCAGAGGATTCCAACTGTATCCATCCTTGAAGGATTTATATTGTCATGTCTAGACTACTGATGACAAAGTTATTTCAGTTGAGCAGTATTTTGCATTTTGTACACATTTTATTGGTCATTTTTAACCAAACAAAACAATGTCAGACATAATTTGAGAACATATTTAAAAATTGTGAAATACATTATTGATTATCCAGAAGCTTCACAACTAGCCACACTTACATGGGTGTTTTAGTCTCATGGATTTAATTGAAAATGACATTACAAATTGTTTAATTTAGAACAGAAAAATAAATGAAAAAGTGTATCATGAAACATGACAAATAAATATTATTTACAAAGCAGTCCTTGAAGAAATCCGCTGGATTGTCATCAAAAAGTACTGGAAGCCCTCTCAGGACAAGGCACTTGATTTCAGCAGTATCTGAAGTCTGGATTGCAGTGACAGTAGAGGCCATTGTCCCTCCACACAGCTGTACACTGAGACTGGTAGTATCTCTTAAATTATCAATCCTTTGTTTGCTGTAGAAGTCTGTCTAAAATCTGTCCCTTCAGGCCTCTCTTTGACTTCAAAATTTCAACAGGTTTAGGGCAATGATGGTCAAGAGACTGGTAAAATTCCTTCAGGTTTTTCCCCACCACTCTACTGAATTCATGGTAGACCTGAAACAAAGGTACAAATAAAACGTATGTTAAAGTTCACTTGTACCTTTAAAGAGTTGTCTCATCTTATCTCTAAAGCATCAGTGTGGTTGCAGGTTTTCATTCCAAACAAGCACAGGATGACTGTGTATGACTACACTTGTACACCTGCAGCCACATTCATTGTGCAAACTAAAACTTACAGCCAATCTTACTGTGGCCACTCATAAATGTTGATACAAGGCAGTTGGTAGAAGGATACTTAAAGTAGTAAAACAGCAAGTGCACAATTAACTTCATAATTGCAAACCACATAATTTGCATTTTTACATTAAATAAATTCAAATATAAATGTTTACCCGTGTCATGTCCCGGTATGCAGCTGCTAAAAGATTAAGTTTGGTTGAAGACTTCTAATATGAAGTGGGTGATGGGTTTGCTGGGTGAGGAGTCACAGCTGGGTGGTATTAGAGTTACTGTTTGTGTTTTGTTATTGGTGGTGGGAGGTTGTGTTCTAGGTATTTAAGGGGTTTATGTTTCAGTGTTCAGGTGTGGGTCAAGCGTCCATCATGCTTGGTGTTTGTTGCTCCTATCTCCTGTATGTTTAGAGTTTGAGTTTTGTTTCTGACCCTCATGCCTGTTTACTTTCTTTAAATAAAACTCTGAAAGTCTGCGTTTGCACCTGCCCTCATTTGGGAGGAGAGGGGAGCCATGACAGATTGACCCACCTACCCAAAGGCATAGCAGACAGGGCAAGAGTGGCGTGCAAGCCCGAGTTGGAGGAGCTCGCTGCGCGCTCCCAAGAGTTAATTGTCAGAGACATGGCTGCCTGCATCATGGCTAACTGGCTAGCCCCTCAGCCAGCAAGGAGGAAGCGGGCAGGGAAGCCTTGAGCACACCGGCTAGGGAGCCAGCCATGAGGGAAGGAGACCCTGGTGCTCTTTTGGTACTCCCGCTGACACAGAGAACGCTTCAGGAGCACGTGGGGGAACAGCAGCGCCAGATTGATCTGCTCGAGATGTGGGTCAAGGATCTGGTCATTGCTCTCGGCCAACAGCCGAGGCTAAACTCCCAAGTGACAAGACTACGCTCCAGAGCATCAAGACTGCTCTCCTGAGCGTCGAGACTGTGCTCCCAAGCGTTGAGGCTGCGCTCCGGAGTGATGAAGCTACACCCAGAAAACTACAGCCCATAGCTGCGCCCATGCTACCCCAGGGAGCAGAGCAGCAGGGGCTACTCCAGGTAGCAGCGCAGCAGGGGCTACTCCAGGTAGCAGCGCAGCAGGGGCTACTCCAGGTAGCAGAGCAGCAGGAGCTGCTCCCCATAGCCAAGCAGCTAAGCCCAGTAGCCGAGCAGCTAATCGCATTGGCATCTCACTGTGTCATTTCCGGATGAGAGTACGCTGTGCGTGTTGGCTGCTGCTTCTCACCATACCTTTTTGACTCTTTGGATTGTTTATTTCTCTGTTTCTGCTGTCTCTAACTGTTCTGCTGAGACAGTGCCTGCACACACTGTGCTGAGACAGTGTTTGCTCACACCTGCTTTCTACCTGCACGAGCCCTCTTCCTCTTCTCATGCACCATGTCTGCACGGTGGTGAGTGAGTTTCTACTTTGCTTCATTGCCATGGACAGCTTTTGATTGTTGTAAGAGTGGGTGACCTGCTTGCGCTTCCCTCAGTATAGCTGTTTGTGTTCTGAGTTCTGGGTTTGTCTAATGTGCGTGGTCTTGATTAGCATGGTATTGTGTAGCTTGGTCGCGGCTGTTCTTGGCTTGGGCGCTTCTGGTGGCCGGACACTTACCGCTTGTTTTAGGTCATGGCCGAAAGTTGTGCTGTTTATTGCAGGACTCTGCTACCTGGCAATGCAGCTTATAAACTCTCCATCAGAACTTAAACTTTTGGACTGTCTCTCTCGGATGGAATTGGCTACCTACAATCTGTGTTGTTCACTGGAAATTGCTCGGTGCCCGCACTACATCCACCACTCCAAATAAGGACCTTCACTTATGTACAGCTCCGAGTCAATCATCCTGACCGTATGGACATATGATCGTGCCCGTCGTCGTGACACGCAAGCTGTCAGTGGTATAAACTGCAACAATCTTCGTCCTCTACACAAACTGTTTGCACCACCTCCACCAGCCCGTCTTAATCTTAATCTCGCTCTTCTAAATGCCTGTTCTATAACTCATAAAGCCTCGCAAATCAACGACCTCATACTACAGAAGAAAATAGACTTGTTCTGCATTACAGAATCATGGCAACAACCTGGTGACTACT
>JBBPCX010068572.1:0-12109 GCA_037974365.1 Hydrocynus forskahlii
TATACACAAACTTTAAACATGTGTATGTGTGTATGTGTATATATCTATATTTATTTTCAGAGGAGTTATGAGTCTCCTGAGTATCTCTGTTCTGGCTGTAAGACTTCTGAAACATTGGCCTGATTTAAGCAGGTGAAACAGACAGTCACTGGGGTGGGAATTGTCTCTAGCGATCCTGACTGCTCTGGTCCTGCATCTCCTGGTGTAGATGGCCTGGAGAGACGGCAGAGCTGATCTGCTGCAGCGTTCTGCAGCCCCATCCACTCTCTGTAGTCCCTTAATGTTCTGGACACAGCTGTTCCCCAACCAGGAGGTGATGTTCTGTGTCAAAACACTTTCTACAGCACCAGAGTAAAAAGTCTTTAGGATCACAGGAGAGACTCCAAATTTTCTCAGTTCTAGATCTTAAAGCCATTCCAGCTTATAAAGATACTGAATGAAGTTCCCTCACCTGAGGCTTCATATCCTTTTAGTCAAGGCTTAGCGAGCTTAGACTCATGCGTGAATGCACCGGAACATTCTATTGACAATGAAGTTCTATGGAGATTTAAGATATGGGTAAGGTAGCTTAAAGTAAACGAACGAATGAATAAATGAAGTAAGGGGTATGTGCAAGATAAACTCCAGTGTTTACTTGTATTAATTGCTTTAAGTGAAGAAAACTTATCCAGCAATTATGCTAAACCAAACCAATGCAAACCTATAATATGTTATTTGCATTAAATACATACTCAAATGAGTTTCACATGTGATATAATTAGACCGCAAGATGAGTTAAAATCTTATGTCACCACCTAAAAATTTGCATATGGATTGCACATGGACAAAATGCCATGCACTGGCACTTGTGATTAGAGTCTGGTAATGCAGGCAAAAGACCACAAAACCAGTGGCCACTGAAATTTTGGTTGCTCTGTTCTAATGGTTTTATGGCCAACCATTAGAAGTTACTTTTGGTGGAGTGCATAAACTGTTCATAAGTTTTCCTTGATAATATTCTTGTCAATCAAATGATTAGGGAAGCACAGAAATTAATGTAGTAACTTAAATAATTTCCCTGCATATCCATTCATAACACATGGAGTTCATTTTGCTCAGTTCAGTTAAAGCAAGCTGTTGCCACAAAACATTTAACATTTAAAAAATCTAATTTTGCATTTTAAATACTTCAAATGTTTATTTACCTTGACAATTACATTGATTCATGTGTATAAATAATGTGGGGCAAGGGGCCACCATCACAGAGACACAAGACTGAGCGTGGGGCTCCTCCCTTTCCAAGAGCCAGGACTCTTTAAAAACACGGGCTGTCTGTGGAGGCAGGAGGAGAAGAGAGACTGGGGGAGAGGACAGAGAGAACGAGAGAGAGTGAGGTAGAGTGAGGTACAGTGGAGAGCCTGTGCGAAAGTTCAGCCCAGAGTGGTGGCGGTGATGTTTTTGTGGGTTTTTTAAACTGATGTGCCTTTTCTTTATAGTAGCTCCAGTATCTCTGTGTTTCTGGGTGTGTGGTTAGGCCTCCCAGCCTGTGGGCGGTGGGCGTTTCCCGGGCCGACCGTCACAATAAATAAATGTAAAACTGAAATTAAAATCAGTGAAATATGTATGTATAACTATATTTCTGTCTTTTGATTCTATGAAATGAGAACTGATTGCCTTAATCCTTTTAAGTCCTGCTGATAATGCTGGTTTGCAGTATGGGGATCAGAATGCCTATATGTAAATAACAAGCTCAAAATATTTCAACTACATTCAAAATGAAGAAATCCTTGTTATGTTTTAACTTGAATTGGTTCTATCATGCAGTGTTTATTCAGGCAAAAACATAATTTTGTCTATAAATTACATCTTTAGCACAGTATTTTATATTTCTATGAAAAATGTATGTTGAAATTTCTATTTTATCTGTCCAGCACTCAGAATATCCCCCATTCGGGGATACTCTACATTTGTTTGGAATAACGGAGTTAATGCACTTAACCAGATTAGTGTCTTAAAGGAGTAGCCACATCAATTGCCATTAGGACTGATGAATGTGTATGGTGTGTTTTTTTTACAGTAACACCTGCAGGATCTCATGGTTATTTTATTGACCTCAATGCAGATATTGCACTGAACCCAGTGGCACTGCTGATTGTGAAAGATCCCCACAGCACTTTCCTTTAAGCAAGCTGCAACATACTTGACATTACAATCATCACATTTTTGAGCCTCGCAGCATAATTGAACATTATGTTTGATGTGAACATACGTGCTGTGTTCCCTAATCTACGTTCCCTGCTAGGTGAAAACATGCTAATCCACTCTCTTATTCAGTGCAACATACTAATAGGCATTTGACCTGTCATTAATCTCAGTGAATAACAAATCGCTTTGTGGGACTCTGTCACTGATTAGCAGACTCATCTGTCTTTTCCCTGTCTGTGGCTTCATCTCCTGCAGATTTTGATAGATCCTTCTCTCCCCAGCTGGTCCAATGGAACTGGGCCATCAGTAGGATGCTCCATGTGTGAGGTCCAGATGGAGAAGGAGGAAGCTGACACTCATCACTGCACTGAAATCAAGGGCTTACAAACTCCAAAGTCATATTCTGCCTAAAGAAGAACACTGTTGCAATATTTAATGAGCTGGTGTAAGTTGTGCAAAGGCAGCATGCACACTAATGTTATGTGTATAATGTACTGGGGTGTTTAACAGACTTCTGAACCTCTTCAGTATAAATGTTGTCTAACAAGGATTAATTTCACATCATGTTGCAAAATATAATGTCCGTTTTATAACCCTTCATTTGGAAGCGAAGGAATAGAAATCAAAAAAGCCATATGACATTACACCAATTGTCATTCCTTAAACTTTATTAGCACCCTTACTGAGTAATTTTCGAGGTATTATATAGTAATTTCACTAAATTATCTGCTTTCTGCTGAAACTAATGTGTGTGTTAGGTAGTTAAAATAACCCAGAAGAAGAAATATGAGTTTGCTAATTCAACATGGGTAAAAATCAAATGTAGTATCTCATATGCCAAAACCTATCGAAGCATGAACTGCACAAGACCTTTAAAAGGGTGCCTTGATATCTGGCACCAAGACATTAGCAGCAGGCCTCTATGGATTAAACAAGCTTGTCCAGCACATCCTTCAAACACTCAGTAAGATAAAGATCTGGGGAATTTGGAGGTCAACATCTTGAACTTTTTGTCATTTTCCTAAAACCATTCCTGGACAATTTTTGAGGTGTGTCAGGACAGGACTCATTAAAGGGAAAGTGACCATTCCGTCATACATGAATACACCACAGCACACAGTGTGAACAGCACGAAATTCTTCCTCTGCATTTAACCATTCACCAAGTGAAGCAGCGGGCAGCCAGGAACACAGCGCCCAGGGAGCAGTGTATGGGGACAGTACCTCGCTCAAGGGTACCTCAGAGGTGCTTAGCAGTCTTGGGAATTGAACCCATGACTTCCTGATCACAGGGTGAATGTCTTAACCACTAGACTACCAACTGACCCATTAGCCTGGAAATGCACAAATATGCCATTATGGAAAACTGTTGTCACAAGGAAGTGTCCACAGTAGGTAGATGGTACGTGTCAAAGTAACATTCACATGAATGCCAGGACCACAGGTTTCCCAGCAGAAAGTTGCTCAAAGCATCACACTGCCTCTGCAGGCTTTTTCCCAGAGTGCATCCTGATGGCATCTCTTACACACACTCACCCTGTCATCCACATGCTGTTATTCATCAGATCATTCCACCTTCTTGATCCAAGTCTGATGATTACCTACACATTTTGGACAAAGGTCAGCAGGATCACTAACCATTCTGCGGCTTAAAAGCCCCATACACAGCAAGCTGTGAAGCATCGTGTGTTCTGACACCCTTCTATCATAACCAGTATGTTCAGTTACATTCAAAGGGCCACATGACTTTGGGGGCCTGTTGCTAAAACCCAGGCAGGCAGAAGTTCAAAGAAATAAAGTGAATTCAGATTTTTAGGACAGTACTGAGTCACAAAGTTTTTTTTTTTTTTGCTTAAAAAGATCATGTATCAACTGAAAAAGCAACATATCCGTATGCAACACATGTCAACAATTTGGAAAGAACAGCATCACATTGTTTTCTGACTTATGCTGAACTGAAATGCACAGCACTCATTCAGAATGAGAGAGCACAGTGAACTGGATGCGCATCACTGGATGTGCGTCAGTCGTTCGTGTATATTATTCTCTCTTGTCACATTATAACATCAAGACATGATCTGTTTAATGTAAGAAACCATTCTGATGTGTCATATTGTATGACATGACTGTACCTAAAATTTCTGCGCCACCTATTCTTGTCTTGTGCTGAATTTAAAACGGGTTGGGGATGGTTTCTCCTGAATGTTTTTGGTTAAACCTTTGTGATTTACTAATTAGAAGCTTTCAGCATCTGCTGAAAGACATACACTTGGTACTCTCGGGAAACAGTAAGTTCTGCATTAATCAAGGCATCAGTTTTGACAACTGAAAAAGTAGCATGAAAGGAAGGCAGATTCAAAGGGCTCCTGCTGGTTCCTGAGTTCAAGCTGAGCGTGAATGAGTGATTTGAGCACGCATCAGCAGAGATCTTGGTGCACTGGGGGGAAAAAATGCTAGCTGTGTAGAACAGAGGCTTTCCCTGATCAACTGACCCTACTCATCCTTGTCAAGGTGAAATCCTCCTGTTTGTATGTGGAGCAGGTAAAGCGAAGGAAAAAACAGCAAAAGTCTGGAGTTGTTTCCAGCTCCCATGTTCCTGCCACTGTGAGCAAGTGTGCCTCATCAAGCTAAGAGAAACAGGCTTAGAGAAAAGCAATTTGCCCCCATCTAAATGATCAAAAGAAGGGGTGATGGGAAAACTGGGGAGCAACAATGAAAATGCTCCTGCTGGCATTCTCAATATGCTAAGGCCTTCACGTTTCAATTCGGCATGTGTCAAATAAGAGACTCAGATAAGAGTTTACGTGACTTTATTGTCAAATCTAGGAGTTTCTAGATCCAAGTTCTGGAACAGTGTGAGGCTAGTATGCTGTCACTGTAAATTATGCTGGCTCAGAGTTTTTCATACATTTTACATCAACAAGCCTCAGGGCGCTTGTCAAATAAGTTGCTTATTGATCGTTTGATATTTATCACATAGCCTCTCATTTTACTGCAACAGGGAGGAAATCACTTGTCCAGCTATAGAGGGTGCTGTACGTGTAGTTCTTTAATATCAGTGAAATAGGCCTTTTTTTAAAGTGAAACCAAATTAATCTGACTACATCTATGCGTCTGCACATCCATTCCAAATCTCTGGGGTGTTTTTAAAAAAATGCAAAATACCTGCTACAAACCCACATGTGTTTGGAGGGATTTGCATCAGTATGCAAAAGGGCCAAGGAGCATTTCAGCTGTTCTCGAGCAAAGTTATGTTTATTCACAGCTTGTCTGAATGTGGTCCACATGTAGTTAGCACATCTCTTCCAGCTGACAGACTTCAGCTGGAAGGGCTTCTTCTTCTTCACACTCCACTGACCCGGCTCATAACAACATGCAAATATATGCTTGGTAATCAGACTCGGTAGTTCATGTCATTTGTCTCCTCATGTGTTCCCAATAATCCAAAGATGTGAGCTTCGGACAACAAGCTGAGAGCTGAGAGCTGAGAGGTGCTCGGAACATCTGCAAATGATTGTAGCTTTCTCCTGTTTTGGGGAAGTGTTTGAACTGATTGTCATTAATTCCCAAAACACCAACGCTTGTTTTGACTGGTGTTGTATAAACATGTTCTTCTCTGTCCATACCCAGTGTGTAATGAGGTCCCAGGCCGCTTTTTTTACCTTTAAATTTTGGCTGAATAATAGTTGTCTTAGAGAGGGAGAGGGAAGAAACTGCGGGGTGTCCTGGTACTAATGTTAGCGCATGGCTAAATTAAAATAACCAATTGCGGACCAATGGCCTGTCTCGATTTTATATTCACGGCCTTCGCAGCCCATCAGTGGTCCACAGCCCAGTGGTTGAGAAACCCGGCCCTACAACATAATGTTACACAAATTTGTATCTTCATGTATAAAGAAAACAGTTTCTTGCTACCGTCTGTACAAAGCCTTATATCTCCATATGGGTGTCATGTCTCGGCCAGCAGCTGGTAGAGGCTGCTGTGGTTTAGTTTTCGTAATAGAGACTTTTATTATGAACTGGGTGTATCTAGAGGCATGTAAATCAGGTGTTGGGTGTCTTTGAGGATTGGTTCATGTTGAAGTCCTGTATGTATTTAAGTTCTAAGAGTTCTTGTTTTAGTTGCTGGTCAACCCTCACATATGCCCTCAATCTACCCGGTCCTCGTGTGGCTTCTGTTTTAGAATGCTTTTTGTTTTAGGCCCTCGTGCCTCTTTATTTTGTATGTGTAGAGTCTGTGTTTGTGTAATGAAAACCATCAATAGGAACTTGCATTTGCGCCTCGCCTCACTCCCCAAGCACGGCATGACGTGACAGTGGGAGATAGTGGGTAGTGGATAACATGTAATAACAATTAATACAATTTTGTTAGACTACCTGACATTGAAGATCCAGATGGCAATTTCTATCTTTTGTAAATTGTATTTTTCATGACAGAGATAAATAATATGCTGCCATGTTGTGTTTGAAAATAAATAAAAGGTTTGTTTTTTGTTTTTGGTTGATTATGACACTTTTCCAGTGCACATGTAGCCTCAAATGGCTGATACAAATGTGTCCCTTTGTGATAGCACCCCATGAAGCGCGTTAGACACAAATGACTTTTTGGGCAATAGCTCTACAATCCAATAAAAAATTTTGAAATTTGTGTGGCAAACTGGGTTTTAGGAGATGCATGTCCCTAGCTCATTACAATTCATTTGTGGAGTGAATAACATCAATACTAAAAAATCTAGCACTAGCTGAAATTTTATGATACTGGGTTCAAACTTCTCAAACCTTTCAAAATTCACACCCTGTATCACAGCCACAGTATCATCTATGGTGGAGCTGCAATTGACATTTCAAAACATAATTTATTTTATGTAGACATGGACATCACAGCTCAGTTCTGGTGACCCTCTAGCTAACACTTGGCATTAGGTATGGTGACCCTAGGCTCATACTTTATTTTCTAGAGCAACACGTCGATCGCGATCTACCGGTCGATCGCAAAAGTAACATGAGTCGATCGTGGAGCCCTGCTATTCAAAATAAACTCTAACGCGAACAGGACACCGTGCAGTGTAAAAACGAGCGAACCGCGAGACAGAATCGTGATGTGTCATGCGTAAAAGCACCGATGCTTTGTAGTGAATCAGAAGAGCCGACTCCATCGAGTGAGAGCCGTCTCCCCACTTTTTTTCCCTTTCGCTGCTCAGCTCTCACTCTCAGTCGCTCAGCTCTGCTCTCTGTTTTGATTGGCAGCATGGCGGCCTTGTGGCCAATCACATGTGAGGAGAGAGTCTTCTCAAAAACAGGGCGGATACTAACTGAGAAGAGAAACCGCATCAGCGCATCCAAGCTGAGGCATTTGATTTTTCTGATTGTCAGCCTGCACTGAGGACACACTGTTTGGCTACTGAGCTTGGTTCTGTTTCTGTTCTGTGGATTTGTTTGCAGTGTTAAATTAAAATTTAAAGTTTTATTAAAATATTAAACAAATGTAAGAATGTCTGCTTTTGTAACAGAACAAAGACACACAATTAGACAATTATAAGGCTTCTCATAAAAACACTAAATGTAAAAGGGTTTATCAACACACAAAGTCCAAATACTGTTCCACCATGACTGATGATCATTTGGAAGTCTGTTTGAGGCTGACTACCAGCAACTACTGTGCGGACAATGCAACTTTGGCTGATTCCATTCAGTGTAAGACATCATCGGAGTAAGTTAATGGCCAAAATGTACAGAATTGTATTGTGCCATACTTGTGCATGCTGTTATGCAAGGTACTTTAAATATTAAGTATTCCCCGTATATGTATATATATAAATAAATATATGTTTAGCGTTTTTATTGATGGTAGATCATTTTACTTGATTATGGTAAAAGTAGCTCGCAAGCTGAAAAAGTGTGGGCACCCCTGTTCTAGAGATCATACAAGCTGTGTGGACTGGCTGCGTCCGATGTGGACATACAGTGCCAATATAATGTGTGAATTATAGAGTATCTTATTTTAGTGAACACTGTTCACTAAATACAGTGAAGAGTGTTTTGACTAATTAAGAAATGATTGTCCTTAATTTAAATCCAAACACAATGACAATCAGGACTGATAAAGAAACATATTCAGAGCAGCACTTTAGCTCATCAGGCCTTTTACAGAGAAGGCCTTAATTAAAAATGATTAACATTTACTGCTTAGATTGGAGCCTCGTCAAATTTTGAAGGACAACTCTACCAGCATCAGAACAAGGCTGTTATCACTTGTCTTTGACTGTTTACAATCCAATCTACTTTTATTGTGCATGATCTGACTGAACATGCCTTTCGTTTTGCAGTTTTCTCTGAGTGAATATAATTGTAATTTTATTTCCGTATTTTAAGGTAGATGTAACACACGTTTGTTCACCCATTCAAACATATGTCATTGCTCTAGGCAGAACACAATCCATTACCCATTACAGAGCCATTTCTTGAGTCCGTATTCATGTTCAAATCCAGTATTTGTTGTCCAATTAGACAGACTGCTCAGGGAGAGACACTTCTGGAGATAGAATGAACCAAGAAATCAGTTTACATCCAAAATTAACTATGTTCAGCAAAACACAGAAGTGAGCCGTGAGCCATGGAGTGCTGAGATGGGTACAGTAGCCTAAACCAATACTCAAGTATTGCGAGTGCAGCTAAATAATTCTAGGTGGTGGTGGATTATTCTCAGCATAGAATTGACACTGACAATGTTAGTGTGTGTGCTGCGCTCGGTGGATCGCACACAGCAGTGCTGCCAGAGGTTGTGAATAATTTGTCACCTCACTGTACAATATATTATACACATATAACCTTGATGATGTACAGTTTGTGTTAGTCACCCACTAGTCCTTCATCAGTGATCAGTTTCTGGACATTGGTCACTGTTGGCTGGATTTACAAACTGATCAGGAAAGCGGGCTCAGGGGTGAAGAACTTGAAACTGCATGGAAACCGTGGCTGACAAGAGAACATTGTCTGGGCTTCAGTTCATTATGGACAATGCTGATCACCCACTCCACAGAACTGAGAAGTATTTTTAGCCACAGACACCTGCATAAAGTGCTTCACTGAAATCCAAAGGAAATCCCTCCTCCCTCCCTCTGTCACACATCCACACAATAATCTGTGCAGTAGTCTACCGTGTGCAGTATTGTGTAATGTTCTTATTGGGTGCTAAAACATTATGATTATGTGTAGTATCTTATTATGGGCAATAGTCTTACCTTGTGCATATCACTGCTTACGTCAGTATTTCTTATACACGACTGATCTCCACCACATGCAATAACATACTCCTAATCAGCATTTTTGTCATTAGTACTTCACATTACTAAGTTACATGTCTATGTTATTTATACCATGCATTTGTGTATATTGCACAATTTCATACTGCACGGACATATTGTGTATGTAGCACTGTCATATTGCTTGTATTTCATATTGAGTTTTTTTTATTTGTTGTTGTTGGATTTATTTGGACTTTATGGGTCGGTTTCCCAGACAGGGATTAAACCTTGGACTACTCTTTCCTTTTCAATGGAAAATCTCTACTCACAGCATTACGTAATCCAGGACTAGGCTTAATCCCTGTCCGGGAAACCGACCATTTATTTTACATAGTTTTTGTCTTTGTGTCTCTGTGTGTCTGTGCTGTCAAAACATAAGCAATGTCCTCCACAATCAATTGTTTTCTGATTCTGATTCTGAAATGGTTGGTTGGTGGACCATTCTGTGAGCCCAGCAGGGATTCTGAAGCGTTTAAAAACTCTATCTACTCATACATACACTGCCATGACCAATACGAACATGACACCGCTGTGCTGAGATTTATCTACCACTCAAATAATACCCGTAGCTTGTTGGTAAACAAATACATTTAACTTGTGGCCCTGTGGTGGTCCTGACCGTTGAAGAGAAGGGTATAGGGGATTATAAATGCTGCAGAGAAAGAGATGGACTATGGTCTGTAAATGTAAACTACAAAGTGCACCTGTACGGTTAATAGAGCACATAATATTAACAAGAGTGGATACTGTGGAATATGTATCTAAAAATGGTTCTATAGGTATATACAGTCCTGTTTCTGTCTTCCTTTGTCCTCTTGCGATGATTTGTTCAGAGTTTAGAGCCTCCAACACTAACAGGCATGAAGGAGGTGATATGTATGCATGGCTGAGGGTACAGTTTGAAATGCAATGCAAGGACCCTGTCATTATCTCCCGAGGCAATCAAATACACTCATGTCCTTCCTTTTGGAGGACTGAGTTCTTATCTGCCGTGATGGTCTATTTTCAGGGCATTTCTAGTGGTCTTTAGGGAATGTTTCAGTATACAATCAACCGAAAGTACCTGCAACAATCAGAGCTGGTGTCCTCAGGACATTTTGTTCATTTGCAGCAGACAGAAAGTTGTTGATGGTAAATATGCTCTAAAAGTATTTGAAAGAAACTACACCAATTGTATCAACTGTGCCAAAAACAGTTGCATTTTGAAAAGACACCATTATGAACGGCATATATCGTCACTGTCGGGCCTCATGTGTCCAAAATGGCTATTTTTCAGGAAACTCAAAAAACAATGTAGATCTAAATAAATGAATACTGTGTCATCAAAATTGGTATAAGTATTTTCAACATTTTTCATTGGTTAATAATTTTTAAATTTTACAAACCCACGTGGAGACTGACCAATATTATCGATTTATGAAAAAAAAACAAAGACCAAAAGTGGAGTTACGAGGTTTCCACCAGACAGCGACAATATCAAATATAAGGACCACAAAAGTACTTGCATGTAGATCATGTCATTTCTCCAATCTGACTCTTACTTTACTCAAGTGGTAAGCGGTAAGCGGCTCAGAGGACACTCATTATGCAAACCTATGCTGTTTTTCCTAAGGCAAAAGAAAAAAAAAACTCAGGTTGGAACGGTTTAGACACAGCTGTGAGTGAGACATATTCACAATAAGCAAAAAGTTACCAAACTATATGGCCCAGTTTCTGACACAGTATTCAACGATTTGTTCCTAAATAAGACAATAGCTCAAATAAAATATATATACATGTATGTACCTTAAGCCTGATTGTTCCTTGAAGAAAATTACTGTGACAAGATCATTTCCAAGATATGTCACAAGACATGGCACTGGTGAATGTTGACCTTGTGAAGATACTCAAGGACCTTTGAGGCTTCGGGGATGACTAAAAGTGACTGTTGCAGATGTCAATAACATGTATGAGGGACACATTTTTAATTCACATATAATTTAACATGGTCTAATGCTCCGGTAATCCTGAAAAGCACTTTTCTAATAAATGTTACCCTTTTCTGTTGATCTTTAATTCCACTTTGTGGTCTTTTATTATTATCTTCTTTTCATACTTTTTGGGGTGTATTACATCATTTTTCTGAAAGTCCCTGAACAGTGGCTTCATGAAACAAAACAACCCAGTTAATCAGAAGTGCACGTACTATTGCCCTTCACACCAAAAGGTATCAAAATGAGAAAAAGTCACTGTTATACTTATTCACTCATTAGGAGTCTCAGGAGGGATTGAGCATGAAGTTGAAGATGCTGAAGTTGCAGTTCAGAGTTCTTGGCTGTTGAAGCTTGGAAGGGTTCAGAGTTCTTGGCTGTTGAAGCTTGGAAGGGTTCAGAGGAGATGAAGTTGCTCAGAGTTCAGAGTTCTTGAAGCAGAGTTTCAGGCCTTGGGTTGAGGAGATGAAGATGAGGAAGTCTCAGTGGAGTGGCCAAGGCGGGGTGACTCGAGATGAGATGGAAAGAGCCAGAGCACTTTTTCCAAGTTGGTTCTAGTCTTAAATACTCAGTGCGGGTGAGATTTCTCTCCCCCTTTCCTTCTCCTCTGTCCAATGACAGGGTTGGCTTTTGGCGGTAAAGGAAGGCAGAG
>JBBPCX010068573.1:0-13098 GCA_037974365.1 Hydrocynus forskahlii
ACACACACACACACACACTCCATGCCCATGTGGCTTGAAACACACAAACAGTTCACAACACCTTTGCACAAAAACATTTTTTAACACAGTCATGGTGCTGTTTGTCTTTTTATCTGACCATGCATTTCACCATGATTGCCAAAAGCCCATTATTGCATACATCATTCACACTTTCTGTTGTCCCGTCTTGGTTGTCGGGGTTAGGCACTCATATGGACTCTCATTGATGATGAGGCAATCACCTGATTTTGACCACACCTGTTGACCCGTTCGCTCTGATGACTTTACTGGTTGCCTTAGTGAACTGTAACATTGTCCACTGTATAAATAACTGCTGCGGGTGGCAATTTTCCAGGAAGTGTCTGACAAGAGCCTCTATCAAGGTGGAATGTCAGCTCACTCTTTCCAGGAAGTAACCTGAAGACCTTGGCAGGGAACCATGTCCTAAGTTAATCTCTCAACAATGGATCCATGATCCATCTCTCGAAACTCTTATCTACGCATGAGCAAATTGGGAAGACACCTGCATATCCAAGCACCGCTGCCAACCTTAAACCCAGAGCACAGAATCCCAACACTCTCCCCATTGCTTGCTTAGAGTATTGAACCTGTTCATTATTGTCTGAGTTTTCTGTAATGTTTTTACCCCTTCACTTGGGCTCCTTTAGACTGTCAGTGCTTAGTCTAGGACAGTGGACCTAGAGATCGACCTTCCTCCAGCCTATCAGCTGGATCGGCTGATTAGCCAGTGCAGGTGTTACAGATTGTAGATCTCCAGGACTAGGATTGGCAAACTCTGGCTTAAAAAATGATAAAGCATGTAGAATTTTGTCTCTCACTCAAAATGTTCTGTTTCAATTCAATGCCAGTTGGGTTGCAGCAAAAGTCTGGACTGCTTCAGGTTCCCTGAAGACCAATTTGGGGAACTGAAACATGTTCCCTTATGGCATTGCGGTTTGGCATCCTTATTTTAATAGTGTAACCTCCGTACATGGGTCTGAAGTCAAAAGTTTGAGCGCCCATGATCAAATGACGTTTTGCTGAAATTTGATTTCCTTTATGTTTAATCTATCAATAAGACTTTTGCACGTGGCATTTTTATTTTTGTCAACCCAATATGTTAAATTCAGCCACAATTTAAAAAACCATGCATTAAAATATATGTTCTCTGAAGAGGATGAGTATTTATTTGTGCTTAAATCAACAAATGATCACGTTATACATGCGACTATATGTTTTTTCCTCAAATAAATAGCAGCTGCATCATCAAATTCATGCATTACTGGCCAGGGTCATCTCCTTGCCACTGAAGTGAATTTATCCTGCTCGACAGTTTAAAGCCTACTTTGACTGAAGACAAAGCTTAACTGTAGAAAATGGTGGCTCGAACCTTCTGCACCTATCCTTCCGTCAGATGTTTTATGAGCAACAAAGGTGAGAAAATGAGAAAATGTCAGCTTGCAGCTTCTGGAGAGGATGTTTACACAGCTCGAGGTGAGTTTAGGAAGACAGGAAGATGTGGTTATTGCAACTAAATACAGTATGCCTTCAGATACTGCACAGAGAGAACACACACACAAATGCACGCTGTGTTTTGCAGGAAGTTGCACCACGCTGCTTTAAAACCTCTTGAACAAGGGAGACGGGTTGCAGCAAGGGAAGTGAAACCGAAAGGAGTTTCAAAGACATGTATGCTTCCTGAAAGACACATGCTCAAGAGAAGAAAGAGAAAAAATAGCCCACCGTAGCCCCCAAATCTGCGATCTGCGCCTACCCATATCACCAATCTTAACTTTGTATTCAACTACTGAGATGGGTTTTCTTCATCCATATCCTACTGTTTAGGATAAAATGAAAGGCAGTGAAGCAACAACAGGCGTCACCTGGCCAGGGCTGTCGCCTGAATGTACTTTATAACCAGCCGCAAACCTGGAAATGGGAACAGCACCTACACCACAATCATTGTCCAGCTCCACTGACCATCCAGGTGCACTTTGTAGTAGACATTTAAAGACTGCAGTCTTTGATAATAGTTATTGATAATAGTTTATTTGATGCTGCACAGTTTGTGGTGGTCCATCCTCTGGTATTTTATTAGTGATCAGTTTCTGGACATAGGACTCTGTTGGGAGGATATTCTTGCCTGGTGGACTTTTGCCTGGTGTGTCTCAGTGTAGATATGTCTATATATATATATTTTTTTTATATATTTGTTTAGCAGCTCCTAGCCACTGCATACTGTTCTTGCCCAGTCACCTGGCCATCAAATGTTTGTCCTTGTAAAAGCTGGTCCTCATACGTGCCCATTTTTCTTGCTCCAACTTCAAGAACTGAGTGTTTACTTGCTGCCTAATATAATCAGTGTGGCTGGTTGTGTCACACAGACGATGGTGAGGGTGCATGGATGACACATTCAGAAAATGATTGTTTTTACTGCCATATACAGTTGTATACATGGGTTTGGGTGCTCTTGGTCAAATTACATGCTTGATGATTTTCTGTAAACATTAATACACACATTCCTGTGCACAATAACTGTTGATATTCCATGAGTTTTTCAGGCACAGCATTGTCACTGATCATTTGAACACATTTCACTACCCGAAAATATCCAGCTGACAGTAACCCTGTTGTCAGAAACCAACCGCTAAAATGAAGGGCTAGAGGGTTGCTAATGCAAATTGCATGAAAAAAGATGACCTAGTATCTTTAGTTAGCAGCCTTGAGCTTGTAATCATGTGCCTGCAAAGGGTAATTGTGTCTAATAAGGAGGCCAGTAAGTGTAGCATTAAAAAAAATCCATGTGCTGTTTACATGCATAGATAGCAGTGCTCTTTTGTGCAGCAACAAATGGGGTACAGTCTGAAACTGTACACCTACATACAGGATCTATAGGGTTGGTGTTTCTGATAAAATACAAACTTCATGGTAATTTTTCACCAATGAATGGAAGAAAACTTGTAATTAGCTTTGCAAATAGCTCATTTATATTTATAATGGCTTTAATAAACAACAAACGTGGTAAACTAGTATCCATGCTAATGACATTAGAATATTCCAATTATTTACTTATTTTCATTAAACACGTTCAAAGGTAAGGATTATAGCTTCACAGTGATACTGTCAGTCAATCTCACAATCTCAGAGAGGGTGAAAGTTTAGGTAACAGGGTTGAGTGAATGTGTGGAGCAACCAAAATGTATGTTTTCTGAACCTGTAATTATGGTTTGTTTCAAGTTATTTTGATTTACACTTTAATATGCAAACTAGAATTTCATTATTTTGATGAATATTACAAACTATATTTATGGTGGGTTGGGAAAGGCAAAATGTTACTTTCCAAGTGCTTTAGAGGTGGTTTATTTTAGCCAATTTTTTTCTCCAGTTTAGTCGTGTCCAATTTTACCTGCTAGCAATCACAATACCACATCTTTTCAAATGCAGCGTCACTGGATTCAGCACAAGTTGTTAATTTTGTCTGATAAGCTAACAGACAGTCACACTGGCACTGCACCGAGTGTTTGGGGGAGAGGGAGGGCCACGTATTGTAGCACCCCCCCCAACAAGTCATTTATTTTGAAACTTGCTCAAAAGGGGGTCTTTCCCCCCCTATTTTAACATATTTTTAAAAGTTTTTTTTTTCCATTTGTGATTACGTTAAAAGACAGTGTATAAGTCTGAGGTGGATTTATGCACTGAATGCATATAAAATGACAAAAAACAAGCGTGTTCAGATGACTCCAAACTTTTGGATGGTACCAATTGTTTACACCTGGTATTCAGTCCATCACAAATACAAGGAAAGCAGTCAGACTCTGTAAATTATGTTCAAAAATGTTTATTTACAACCTCTGTCCATCACAGAGAAAAGTGGTAATGAGAAAAAAACAAAAACCAAGACAGAAAAAAAATGGCAGCTATTCTCCCTGAGCTGTACACAAATACAGAGCGAACAAATCTACAGGTGGCTCACACAGAGGGGAGGTGATCCTCGACGTTAAAACATATGCCCACACACAGCCACATATGCACAGAGTCGACTTACATGAAACCCTCTATACATAGTCAAGGATGCAGAACAAAACGCAGATAAATGCGGCCGGACGTCCCATCTCAATATGTCAATATACAAGGTGCTCTCAGTGTTAAGATGACCTTTCAGGACCTTTCCACCAAGGGAAAAGGATGACTTAATGGAAAAAAGGCAGTGCCAAGTAGGTTCTCACTGCATCAGATAATCCCCACATGACACCTCAGTGGAAGCAGGAAGACTTAAATCGATCTCTGGACAAATACAGGTCAGCTAATGGTCGGCTTTGCAATGTTATTTAGAAAGGGAAGCGTTTTGATGAAAGAAAAGGCTTAAAATGGCATTATTATTTATCTCCATGTGTCCAATTGCTCACTTTCCAACAAGAAAACTGGTCTGTACAAAGACATGCACTTGATAAATTGTGGATATTCACAGTGAAATGCATACAAATATTATTTACATACAGTATTAGGTGAGGGGGGGGGGGTAAAGAGGAAAGAAAGACTAGGGTAGGCTAAGCTAAACCATTTAATGACTGAAGAACTTCCAACACTATCTAGATCTTTGATGCTAAACGTGCCAAAACAAAAGTGCCTGTTCTAACGCACCAGCTGGCTTTCTTCAAGTGATAAACTCAGACTCAGTGATCCCACTGGTGCTCCACAACTTTCCACTACTTATACTTTCTCTTGCGTGTCCAAAACATTACCTTCTAAAAGGCCTTCGATGAGAAATTGGAGTAGCCTCCAATTTAGTCAAAAAGATTACACTTCAACCAAAAAGGTAAAAAAGAAAAAGAAAGAAAACACTGGTTCAAGTCCAAGATTTTCCCTCCAAACCCACTGAACTGTAGGTGGATCAGGTGTGGCTTTCTTGCTTGTTTTTTGGTTCATCTGATGGTCAGGAAAGATTCTGAGACAAGATTAGACCGAAAAGTTCAGACCTCCTCAGTCACCATCACATATCTGCATGTATAGAGCTGTGAGTGTGTGTATTTGTGAGCAAGTGACAGAACAGGATGGTAGGTTTGTAAACATGGGGGGGTGGGGGGGGTGTTCTATGAGGGAAGGGATTTGAGGTACTGAGGAAGGATGCAATGTAGGTTTCATCACATTTAGTGAACAAATGGGCCATATTCGTAAATCATCTCAAAGGAGGAGTGCTTGCTTGTCCTTCAGCTTAGCACCAAGTGTGAGATCGGAGGGGCCAACAGAGAGAAATCCAAGACTTTTAAAACGATCCTTTGAGATTCTAGATGAATTCAAATCAGTATGCGTGTGTGTTGTGTGTGGAAAGAAGTCAGTTTCAGTCCTTTCTAGTGCTGAGAATTCTGCACTTGTCCTGTTGGTGCGTTTCCATTGCTCTCCTCTTCATCCTCTTCTTCGTCGTCCTCCTCCTCTTCACTGACGATGAACTCCTCTGGAGGCCAGCGCAGCTCTCCGCTCTCCACCTCTCCGTCCGTGGGCTCCACCACTATGGATGGCAGGCGGTCCTTCAGCTTGCAGCAACGCTCAAAATCTGAAGGATCCGGAAAGATCTGGATGGAAAAGAAGAAGGTTTGGGCATGGTTATTAAAAGAATGGATCAGTAAAATATATTTACAAAATCATCATCTTATGCAGTTGACCAGGGTCATGTTTTAACATGCTGAGACATGTTTTATCTCACACACTCACACACACAAATAGCCCACTTTTTTTGCCCACGTTCTCTCATTCTTGGCCTGAGGAACACAAATAATGCCCAAATGCTCCATTTGCCCTAGACAGGGATCAAGAATATTTTTAGACGCGCATGTTTCAGTGACAGATTGGCCAAGAGGCTGAGAGAAAGACACAGAGAAAGACACAGAGAAAGAGGAAAAGAGAAAAGAAAGAAGACTCAGGTCTGAGGAGAGCACAAAAAAAATCCCTCCTCATCAAATTTCCTTATCCGGCCAAATGGAGCAAGAGAGGCAGAGGATAAAGAGAAAAATAGAAAGAGGGGAGCAATAGAAAGAGAAATAAAAAGAAAAAGAAAAGGAAAAAAAAAGAAAGGAGGAAAAAAGACAGGAGCTATAAACCATTTAAGGAAGACAAAGACAAAAAGAAATAAAGAGAGGCTGACAAGAAAGAAAGAGGCAGATAAGAAAGTAAAAGAGAGAGGGGCAGACAAAGAAAGAAAAAAAGAACAGAGGGAGAGAAGAGAAGGTGAGATGCAGTACAGAGTGCTGCAGGAAGCAGTGTGCATTGCTGTGTGTAACAATCTGGCACAACACGCAGCAGAAGTTGATTAAAAATCCCCCCAAACCCAACTCAAAGGAGGCACAGACCCAGCTGTGGTGTTAGCGGCTAAAAGCTGCAAGGAGGCATGAGACTGGGACAACACACTGCATGTCTCCTGCGTGCACGAGTGGACTGAAAAGAAGACTGCTGGGGGACATCCAAAGTAGAGCCCACCAAGGACAAAATGTTTGTGCGTGATATGCCCCATAAATAAAAAACAAAAAAGTTGAAAAGCTATACTTAAAACAAAACAAGGCCACCAGACGATAAACACTAGTCACATACAGGATTCAAAAGTAGAGTCTGTGTGTACATTGTATACCCATTAGGAAAGTGCTCGGATTTAAATGGGCACGCTACCCTAAATGAAAAAATGTAATCATTGCTACATGTGCTGTAAACACACTTACTCTCCTACTACAGCCGAACCACCACAGTCTCGAGAGTGAGATTTTCTGGTTTAAAGATTAGGAAATGCCCTCTTATGATGTTGGTAGGAGGTATGATTGAAGGTAGGAGGATCCTTTGTGAAACTACAAGGGCTTTGGGGCAGCTGGTGGCCTGGTAGTTAGAGAATTGCCTCTGTGATCAGAAGGTTGTGGGTCTGAATCCCAGGACTACTAGTGGCACCTCTGAGGTATCCTTGGGCAAGGAACCATCCTCAAACACTGCTCCCCGGGCACTGTGTTCCTGGCTGCCTGCTGCTTCACTTATTTAACCCAATGGTATGGTGTGGTGTGTTCATGTTTGACAAATGGTCACTTTACACCTCAGATGGGATATATGACGCTGGGCCATTTCTGCTAGCTGGCTAATCCTGTAAGGCGAAAGCCAGCTAACGTTACTGCTAGCAAGCTAAATGTCTCATACGTTAGCTTCAACATTGTAGCTATACTAGAAGCCAGGATTTCTTTACTGCAGTGGAAGGAATTCTTAAAGGAATGGGAAAAATCAGATTTATGCTTACTTTCCATTTACCCTGGTTTTAGATTATAAATCAGCACTTCTGCTGCTGAGGTGGTTTGTGAAATCAGAACCTGTTGTCTCAAAAGGCTGTCTACAGTGTTTAGCTACATGGTTTTTGCTCACAGTTCGTAATACTGCATCCTTAACCACATCAACAAATATATTAAACCTTATAGCTGGATGTGGTTTGAGCAATTTGATGGGACGGTTTGGGGACATATTTACAGAAATAATTTGAATGACTGACTTGTAGTTTTTGTAAGCAATGTTTCATTGCTCCAGGGTTCAACTAAAAGAAGCAAAACATGTCTAGGCTGATGAACTAGATCTGGGGTAAGTGGAAAATATTGGTAATTTGAAATTTGACCAAGCTATTCCTTTAAAGTTTAAACATAATGCATGCTGGGCATCATAGTAAGAGAACAATGACGGATGAAAGCACAAACATGACTTCTGTCAATATTACAGGACAAGAATATTAACATTAAATGTTAACTTTTAAACTGGAATGCTCATTTAAAGTGCACCTTTACATATTTGACTGTCCAACTAATTCTTCACCTAATCCAACACCTCGACTGGGAAGCCCAGTCCCTGCCCCACACCTGTGCATGCATTATGGTATTTACATTTGCGCTATTTGGCAGACGTCCTCATCCAGAGTGACTTACAATCATTAGTTACAGGGACAGTACCCCCTGGAGCAACTGTGGCTTAAGTGTCTTGCTCAAGGACACAATGGTAGGAAGTGGGCTTTAAACCAGCAAGTTTGTGGTCATCGGGTTCACAGGCAAGTGTTTTACCCACTAGGCTACTACCACCCCTTACTGTATAATTCTGCTGGTTTACGGCACTGATAGACCGTATTACATAGTAATTTAACAGACACCCTTATAAGGCTATAACAAAATTAGCTTATTTAGGCATTTTCCAAGAAAAAGAAAACCAGATGAGGCAAGTAAACAGACCAGGGCATTTAGTTATGGAAGGGCACGACGCATCTCTTTTTTGCACTCTTAGGCCCAAACTGGGTTAGACTTTCAGTAACTATTGCACTACAGCTTGAGCTGGTCAACACACTTCATGGCTGACGAAAGCAACGTGTCTGGCTCTAATGGCACAGACTTCGTACTGGTACTCTCACGCACAAGGAGAGACTGCCATGTGGGAGTCACACAGACACATGCACAAAATTAAGCACTTAATTCCTATAATGAAGTGTTTTTTACTTCCATAAACAGAGGGGGAACTTGGATTAGGGGATAGATAAGGAAAGTGAAGTAGTACTACTTTTTATCAGTATAATCAGTAGTCCCAAAACTTTCCCTGGGCTGCATCTTTACAGGCCTGTCGATTAATCTCAATCCAATGGCAAAAAAAAATGTAAGGAATGGAACACACACAGTCTGCATCTTTAAATAGCTCTCCTTCGAGAGCCTGAAATATTCTTGTTTGCGTATCTCGGTCCAGCAGACTATTGCGGGAAGGTTAGCAAAACAAACCCCTGGAATGAAGTGAGCGCTGAAAGGAACGAGGGAGCGGACGGGCTTAAAAAAAGATCCCAGAGGAGTGCAGCTGGAAGCACAGGCCACCCAGCCTCTCCGTGTTCCTCCCTCGGACCGACTGAAAAGCAGTCTGTGAGATAAGAGAAAGAGCAGTCTGGGTAATATGCTGATGAGATAGAAGCATGCACACTTGTGCTGGGGATACGTTACAACCTTCGAAAGTCACGAAGCTGAAAAAAGATCATGACAAGGCAGGCCTTTTGCTAATCAGATAAACTGCTCTCCAATGTTGTGTGTTATAAAGTAATGAAGGAAAATATTCATATGTCCCAGCTACGTCCATGTCAAACGATTTACTCAGGGCGACTCATTGTGAGCCAGCTATGTTTTTGGCTGCTTCTGGAGTTCATCAGGTGTGGAATCATATGCAATCATAGTTACTGGCAGAATTTTACCATAGTTTTTTTTCCTCTCTGTTTAAAAAATAAAAACAAATATGTAGGGTATTGTATCGCAACCCCTAGTCAAGACAGATTTACTTACTGTTCTAAAGAATAAACTATTTAGTCAAGTAAAAGCTAAAAAATAACTGTCACGGGCATGCAAAATTAATCTGTGGCTCATTTTTAGAGCCGTAACGTTTTACACTTCTTTGGATTAAATGCAAAAATGTAAATTTGATAGTTATTGACTATAGTATCAGTGATCAACACCAAATACAGAAGCTCTATATTGATACATCCATATTAGTATTATCATTATTATTGGTATTATTATTAATAGTAGTAGTAGTACAATTATTCATAGCAGCTCACGTATGCACACACAAATCTGCACATGAATGCGATGTCAGCTGTTTCCCTTGCTGTGATAATGCAAATAGCAACTCTGCCTGAAGTATCCCTGCCTAATTTGCACACACTTATAAAAGCATGCATGCAAATCACACTGTATCGACCATTTCCCTGCAACCAGAAGGGTTATTTTGACCTTATTTTGGAAAGCTAAAAGCCAGCCTCTGTTCTGAAAGGAAGCCCACAGTGGAAAACCTGGCCCGGGGCTTTTTGAAATGACTGCGATGTGAAAGCAGTGAGTGGTTTCTTGAAATACTGAAAGCTTGGGTCTTTTTAGGTGGTGTGTTATTTTTGCACTGCTGTAATGCGATGCAGAGGTCGTGCAATACCTGAAAGGTGAGGCGGTCTTTGCTGGGGCTGAGCCGCATGTCCTCCATTGGAGTCCCGCTGATCATCACTTCAGTCATTTCTCGGCACGGCACAAACGCAGGGCTGAAGAAACATACAGACAGAACAAAGCTTAATTTTACAGTCATACACAGGCAACAAAACATCATGAATTATCTTGCAATTGTTTAGTAAATGAGGACATGCAACCACACCACCTGATGTGTCTCATATTAAAGAGTGCAAATAATAACCTTCTCTTGTATATTTACAATCTACCAAAAAAATTGTTTTAATTAACTTTGCATGACTATTTTCCAGACTCTATTTATTCTTTTAGAATTAGACTGTGCCTTTAAGACTGTATGTAAATTATCTCAGTTCTGCTTGGCTCTGAACTGAAAACCTCAGCGTGAGTGGGTGGGGCCAAGTTGATGTAGGCTGAATATGTGAATGTTGATATTTGTGACATCACAGAAACAATGATTTCAAATGATGTTTTTGCACCTGAGTTTCCATATGAGGACTGGGGAGTGAATGTTCTGAAACAGTTTATATACTACATTTAAACAGTGGTTTATAAACTACTATTTAAAACAGAGGAAAATTTGGCCCCAAATAAGTCACACATAAGGGCCCCTCAAGTGAAATGAATCTTATCAGACATCTATATGGAAATATTCAAAGAAAAAGAACATTTGTATAAGGGATGTGCAATTATACCATTATTATGCATTACAAAATTTATCTGCAATGGACCAATATCGATTTTTTTCTAAAACGACATTAGATGACAAATTACATTTCGGCTTCTGTACTAAAACATCTGCATTTTATTAATTTAACTCAAATTAAAAAGTAGTTGTAGGTGCAACTAAATAGAGTGTCAGCTGTGACAGAGATGTGTATAGTACTGTCAAAATACACTAAAGAGATGCCTATACATCATCATCATCTGACCTAAAGAGCATGGACAGTGTAAATGGTACGCCATGTAAGAGCACAGTTAACTTCATTCTACAGCATAACATCCGGTACACCATGTACAGCAGCGGCCCCCAACCATTTTTGCGCCATGGGCCAGTTTCATGTAAAACAACACATTTTTATGGACCTGTATAGATACAACTAAAAACAAAGTGTGTTTGTTTGTCTGCTAGCTTATGGCTACATTTTTGATGTACCATATCATGTGACCGATATGAGCGTTTTTTTTTTCAAAATAAAAGATCTTTCAGACTCTGATAATTAAGAAAATGTTTTTTTATTCTTCCTTTCTGTGCAGCCAAAAGAATTGTCAGCGTTCAATACATTTTCCGTTAACGCTATAATATGTTAATACACACACACACATATATATATATACACACACATACACACACTATATAGATAGATAGTAAGAATGTTTTCAACTATCATAATATTTTTGACATTATCCCTTGTTAGCAGCAAACACTACACATTTGTCTCACTAATATTTTCTGTTATGTCTATTGCCTTTAAGTGCTTGGTATTTAGTCTGCGCTCAGTGAAACATTAAAAGCACGCCGAGACCGCTGGCAGTCAGTAGGACGCACCACAACTGGGCCAGTGGTTAGAGCTGCAAGGTCTCCTCACAGCTCTGCACTTTGGTGGGAAGATATATATAAAAATGTGTGTTGGCCTATGTGTACATTTTAGTCATTATGAAAGTAAGCTGTGGGTGTGCAGAGCACTGTCTGTCAGCCCGCTCTAGAGCCAGGAACGCTCATCTGGCTTGTACAGTGAGGACCAAAAAGTGGGCAATATTATAACCTCACAATATTTATGCATTTGGGCAACACATTATACATATTAGGGATGCACCAAAGCGACCCATTTTCAGATATTTTTCAGATACGTATCTGCCAATGCTAAAACATAAGCATAAATGCATCAAACAGGACAAGATCTAACTACATTACGAGAACATCCATTGGTTTAAGTTTACAAATGAGGTAAATGGCAAAAAAAGTTGTCCGTCCAAAGCGAATATCTGTCAGTATGACATTTTTGATATCCCATTGCCTCTCTAATGTATAGCCTTATATGTCACAAATTAATGGATGAAACACACCAGCAAATAAATAAAAAGACTTCAATTAATTGGGTATCCAGTCCACTGCTTGTTACTATGCAGATTATTCAGTTACTGTACACTGGCTGCTGTTTACAGGTTGGCCACAGCTGACAGGTCTAAAACTGTCTTTAATCAAGAAGTACTGACACCAGCATGACGTAATAAAGTCATTATCGCACTCGTGACTATTTTGATTTACATATTTACAACATAATTTCCAAAAAGAAGGGGGATGATTTGCATCCCTGTACAACAGATGGCACCTTTACCAATACAGACACTGACACCTTTATCAGCCAACATTTTGGATTAGTCCACTTACAATGCCTGTGCAGGTTTATGCAACAAAACAGTAAAAAATCATTTTTATGACCATTTCCCAATCTCTTATTGTTTTTTAAACTGTTTTTTGTTACTGTGCTTTTACTAGGATTGTTATATGCAAATGACATCTGTTCCCACTGGCTGCTCCGTATGGTGTCTTATTCAAAAAGCACTCTCTGAAACACTCGCAAGAACCACTCACACATACCATAAGTTTTTAAAAATGCATCAAAGTAAGTAGTTACTTAAACCTTTAATAAAATTCAAAGCACCGCAAATATTATATCATGCTGATACTGATAATATGTGCTTCGTTAAAAGGTGTTAATTAGGGAATGTCTGTCCTCATTAATGCTTCTGAGCCAATCAGCTGACTGTGAGGTAGAGTAGGTGTAAATAAGTTTGCTATTATTATTCTTAAAATAATATCATGTAAAATACTAGAAACCCCTTTTATGTGTAGGTGCATGCAAACTTCCAATACAATAAATCTAACCGAGACTCTGAAATGCACACAGCAAAAAACAACAAAAAAAAAAATGTATATCCAAAGCCAAAAATATATATATCCAAATTTACGTCAGTGACAGCAAGTAAGGGCATCTATTCCTGCACCAGCTGAGAGTGTACACGGCACTGCAGCTCCTTTCTCACGGCTGTTATTTAAAGTCTGTCGGTGTAGTGGTCAGTGTGCGCAAACACACACACACACACACACACACACACA
>JBBPCX010068573.1:13198-36238 GCA_037974365.1 Hydrocynus forskahlii
ACACACACACACACACACACACACACACATCAAGGAACTAGCCAAATAAACTCAGGCAAGAGCACTTGCGTAAGCATCAGACAAAAAAAAGCTTGACCAGAGGGGGAAAAACATTAAAAAAAGGTCAATGAAAGAAAATGTCCCAAAATTCTCACAGAAATATGCGGCCTTAATGTGCATAAAGCCTTCATCTTCATCTCTGACCGTCTACACACAGTTCACGGTACTACACACAGATGACACTCTAGCAAACTTCAGGGAGAATGCATTTTAACTTCTATATACGCTAGCATTTGCCAATTTAAAATTGAATTTAAAATCCTGGGTCATCTAATGAACTATTTCATCCAAATTCTATGGACAAAAATTGTAAAATCCTGAAGATCGGCCAATTGTGAGTGCCATTCCTTAGCAGCGTTTGATGCAGAAAACTCGCAGTTCTTCCCATACTTGTCCTTAGCTGCTAACTAATGATAATTTCCATTGGCAACAGTGTTTTTAGCACCAAGCTCTGACAACTGAAATCAAATTACACCTCAAATTCCCTCATATAAAGCTTGCAACACACATATAAGTGACATTATTTATTTTTTATGCTATTTTACAACACAATGTTCTGCAAACATCTGAATTTGGAGTCTGTAGCCTCCAACCTTTTTTGTAGACTGTTAGCTATTTAGCTATCTGCTGATCTAGCCTCGTGAGGACAGAATAACCTAAAGTGGCCCCTTATAGTCACAGCACACAGTGTGAACAAAGTGAAATTCTCCCCCTCCATTTAACCCATTCACAAAGTAAAGCAGTGGGCTTCCACCAACGAGGGGTGTCCAGGGAGCAGTGTGTGGGAACAGTACCTTGCTCAAAGGTAAATCAGTGGTACAACTAGCAGTCCTGGGATTTGAACAGACGGCCTTCTGATCACAGGGGCAACTCCCCAACCACTAACCCACCAGCTGCCCCGGTTACAGAGAATATAAAGTGTAAACCAGTTAGAGTGTGTTAACAACAACCAGTATTCAATTTGCGGTTTTGTTAATTCAACTGCTTTTTATAGACGTGGATTTCAACAACACCACCATAAATGCGGGGAAACACAGTACTCCCGGAGGAATATTTTTGGAGGCGTCCTAAAAAAAAAGGACTTGGGCAGCATGACATAAGGTCTGAGCAAAATGCTTTACTTTAACTTGTGCAGATTTAATATATAGTTCATATAAAACGTGTATTTGTATTACTGTAACCCAGGCAAAGATATCTACCCTTTGCTCTCAGTATTGATGCTTTAAAAGCTGGTAAAGCAGGATGCTTGAAACATGCTTTCGTTTTCTCCCTGTTGCAAGGGGAAAATGTGGCAGGAATGTACTTCATACAAACTTCTCTGTGGTAAACAGCCAGGGATCTTAAAAAAAGGCTGGTGGTGGATCAGGCTTTAGGAGAAATGCCAGATTTTTTACATAATTAAAGTGTTGAAACACAAGTATTAATAGAATGGTTTGACGTGAAATGGTGCAATGTAGGTTGGGGGGGTCCGCCACCATGAATGTAAATACACAGTAACAGTTAGTTTTAGTAATATATTCATAACCATTTCATATTTCATGTAACTCATATTTCAAGAGTTCTTTAGAATGGAGCAAACCACCCCAAGTGTAGCTAATACCCAATGTATTAAATATGCTTGGATTCTGATCTGCATGAAGATTATCAAGACTGTCATGAACATTTAAAGCATTCACTAATGGGCTTCGTCATAAGGTCACCACTGTAGTCGCGACAGTTAAAGATCCAACCTCAGTTATATTTTGCCCATAGACTCAACTCCTACCTCGGCTAAGGCCTGTGCTCAACATGTGTGTGCTTTAATCCTTGGATTACCAACCGTAACCCCTCTCAACCCTGTTCTTATGAGACGAGGCCATGCATTTAGCATTTCAAACAAATGGGTTACAAGTAAGTGAAGCCCTGAGCCAAAGGAGACCTTTTGTATGCTGATCCAGACTGGCCGCTACACATCATATTAGAGATGGAAACTTGCATACTTGCTTTAGTCAGAGACAATATTTGCTCTGCATGAGAGATGTTTGCCTCTTGACACCATATTATAAATGGCTAAGCGGGTCATGCAGTCGCACGCAGATGGAGTCAGGAAACAAGAATGGAGTCTGACTACACAGGAGAAGCTATGGGGCAGTTTCACAGACCATGAATCTGCATTTTCAGCTGTGAGACACCAACAGCATTGTTTAGTCCAAGTCTAGGCTTAATCCTACAAGAACAGCAGTTACTCAAGAACAGCTGAGTAACTACCTGATTAACTGGATCATGGGTTTTGGGAACGCGCCTAACAAATCCAGCCTCAGAATTTACTTGTGATTGCTGTTTTTGGCATGCTTGGTGAAGATGGTTATAAAAAAGTCATAAGCCTGAAAATAGGTTTAGATAGTTTGAATAGAAGGACTGCTAAAATAAGGACAAAACTTTTTTCTCTAACCTTGTTTTTACACTCTAGAATGTTTAATAATGTGCAACCCACTTTCAGCACGATGTGTACAAAGCACCATCACTGGATTAAGTTGCAATACATCTCATAATCCATTAAAAGACACTGCTGAAACTTTGATTTGACGTGTTCAGACCCTGGCCTGGATTGTATCAGCCAACAAATATTCTCGTCTGTTACATCCCTTGAATGATATGAAACACCAGGGCCCACACAGAAACTCATCTGGAACATCTGAGATCAGTCAGACTCACTCTGCACAGTGCAGATGCCTCATTTGCATATTGCAACCTTCTGCCATTTCAGGATCACAATAACAGTTATCAAAACACCACCACAGTGTATACCTACACCTTATGGACGTTAAGTATGACCACTGGACATTGAGAAAAGATGAGAACAAATGAGTTTTTAAAGTGTAGAGAAATAGTAAGTACATAGTTTAAGACAGAATTGTGCATGATAAATAAAAAAGGCCTTTTTTTAAATACTTTCTAAAAAGAACCAATACGAAATGTTAAGTAATATGTTGTGTTTGCCATCAATATCTTATCCACACAGGTTAGTAAACGCATGCCATTGCCTTGAAGATTTCTGAAGATCTCAAAAAGAGCCATCAGGTCAGGTAACATTTTTGTAGTTTGGATTTCACCAATCCATTGTGAGACAGATTACAACAAAATTCAACATCACTTTCAACCTACCCAGGAGTGGTCATAAAAACAAACAAACAAAAAAACACTCTAAAAGCAAGGCATGCTATGTTCAAAAAGAACCCCAGAACAACATAAGGATGTGCAGGCGTCTTCTACACTGGCTAATGTCAGTGTCCGTGACTCTGCCATCAAGCAAAACCTGAACAAGAATAGCTCGTAAGAAATAACAGCAGGAAGGAACACCCTGCTCTTCAGGAAGGACATTACTGCCTGTTTAAAAATGTTTTAAAGACTACCTGGATGAGTCAGAAAACCACTGAAAGAATGTTCTGGGGTCTATGAGGCAAACATAGGACTTAATGGCTTGAGTAAGAAATATGTTTGGCAAAAACTATGGACGAGTAATGATTTTCAAACAGTCATTAAATTAAAAACATAATATATACACATAACACTTAATTAGCTTCAATTATGGATCCTAGCTCATTCATTTTGTGACAACATAGTGCTAAAATGCATTTTTATTTAGGCAAAATCTTGGAGGGATACATGCAGGGCAAAATAGTCTTTAAAATATTTATTTTATTAACTATTTTACCATCACCACTATTGCATGTAAAACTGAAGACATGTACAGGTTCACTGGTGGCTTTGGAAAGTATACTTGCGTCGTAGAAGTGATCCCTGGTTCCATTTACCACTACTGTAAAGAAATCTGAGTCTATTTCTCTATAAAGATTTCACATCATATCCACTCTCATTTACGCAGAAATGTTGAAAAGTCAGTGTAACACCCCTTTAAAGTAAAAGAACAGGCAACGTCATCTTTCTTTCTGTTCCACTGAATTGCTCAAATCATTCCAAGTAACAGTGAATTGACTGAATATGAAGTACAAAAAAATCTCTTTTATTTCCATGGTGTTTAATCATCTCAGGCATATACTATGAAATGTAGATGTTATTATACACCAGGTTGTGCTACACACACACACACACACACACACACACACAAAAACCTACTCACGCATGCATGCGAAGGGTATAAGACGATGCAAGAGATGGTGAATAGGAATATAGACGACACTCTGAGAGCAGATATAATGAATGTGCACTGATTGCCTAGACCTGTGCAGAAGAAGGCTGAAAGCTAAACACTTGAGCGTTGCCAGTCATATTTCAGCTCCGAGGCCACATAAACATCCTGCTCAGCTAAGAATAACAGAACATCACCCTAATAAAACACAAAGGGGTACAGAAGGAGAGGAAGTGGAGGAGAGAGAGAGAGAATGTAACAATTCAACTCTGGAGAAACACACCTCCCTCACGCATTACTAGTAAGAGCGTCCGGGCCACCGTTACATGCCCCGGTCCTTTTCCACAGAACTGGAAATTTCTCCACGCACGGGCTGAAGAGCTCTTCACTATAACAAACAAGGAGTGAAGAGGATGGCCACTGGCCAAGCAAAAGAAGAAATCATTGCTGGGAAGGGCTATTCTTAGCATGAAGGCAAATCAAATGTGAGCAATATTTTCCAACAGTCCGTTATTAATAGGTTTGTTTATTTTTTATTTTTTTGCTGACATTCACAAAAAATTCAATCAACCTCATTAATTCAACGCAATCAAACAGTAGGGTGATAGGACATCCGCACTGAGAATTATCATTACAGCTTCCATGTAATTGCAAACCATGTTCAAAAAGGGAGACGGCACGCCAAGCCTGGACATTTGCCCGCTTGGTTTTAAAGGAATCAAGAGAGGATTGTGTGCCTTTATCCATCTCAGGCTGTCAGCCGTGACGTGCACACTGAGCTCTAAAGCTCACAACGAGCACCTGCCTCCCGTTAGCTCTCTGTCTGAGCACGAGGCAAAGGCAGCGCGTGCCAAACAGGCTAATGCCTCGGCAGCTGCTGACATGGGACGACTTGGTGTCAGACAGAAGCCTTGACGCCTTGGCAGCAACTTTGGGCTGGTGCCTCCAATTAGAGCTGGGCGACAAGGCGATATGATACCTGCAACCCATAATTTTCATTTTAATTCAAAGTTTTTTATACTGATTCCGATTAAACAGGCCTAATTCTGTTCATTTTAACGGAACATGCAGATATCTGATATTTTACACAAAAATGTAAAAAAATATACATATACATGTTGAAACTGAGACTACAGCCACAGGATCAGCTGTACAATTAAATAACTTATTTCTACAGAGCTATAGTGTAATAACTCATCTTCTAGAGTACAGTAAATAGATCAAAAAACAGTTTCAAAAGTGTTGGTTAACTTCTTTTGAAGCAAGTATCGTGTGATACTGATATGACCGATACCATCATGCATCGCTAAACATGGTATGCCTGGTATGATCAGTGTTTGCCCTACCATTTAATAGGCTGGACACACCCATGCCAACTCAAATGTTGCCTGGCTTGAAATGAGTAAATGTTTGCTTATAGGCTAAAATAACATTTTAAAGGGGACATATTATGCAAAACTCAATTTTTGCATCCTTTTGTATTTCCATTTGGGTCTCTACTGCTCCTATAAACACTCCAAGCATGAAAAAAAAAACATCCATACATTTTCTGTGAGTCAACTGAAAGACTTTGGTGTCAGGAATCATATGCTTCTATGAGCCGTTTGGACGGCTCTTATATCCTGACGTCAGGATGAGGAAATTTGCATAGAACCGCCCCTCACCTGTCGAGTCCCCACCCACTAGATTAGCTGAAGATCCGCCATTTTTGTCAGCTGGTTTTACGAGCACGCATAAGTCGTCAAGCGCTATGGCTACAGGGAAAGGCCAGTCACACATGAAGTGTTGTGTTCATCTTGCTCTGGGTCTGACTTGGGGTCGAACATATAGGGCTGGACAGCGCCTCTGTTTTCTGCCATTTTCACATGTGGTAAACGTGCAGCGTAAGCATGGGATGGGTGGGGCGTGGCCAACAACATCTTATTTGCATAAAAGTGACAGAGCCCTTAAACGGCTCATTTTGAAAGGGACTGAAACTGACAAGAACAGAGCTGGTGAGATCTCCTAATGTAAGAGTGATTTTGTGCAAAGAACTTCATGAACATGTTTTATATAGCCCATGGACCTATTATAACTTATTTAAAAAGAGGCATAATATGTCCCCTTTAAACTGTAAAACCCACTAAATTCAGATACCAAGTGCAGATCCACTATCTGGTATAATTGTGTGCTCTAGCAGTGTATTGAACAGGAGAGCCTGGTCTTGCTGGAGGACCAGTTTCTAGCTCTAGTCAAAGTTAGCTTTAATCGCAGAAAAGTTTGGTCCTTGGAGAAACAAAGTACAGTAAACCCCCACTTATACACAGATCAGCAGTTGCGATTTCAGTCTCACGCTGATTTTTTCTGTGAGCCAAACTAATAATTTTTCACGAAACCCCCCGCACATGCGTAGAAAAGGCAGATATCCTCTGCATTTTATTTTGCTTTTTTGACCTCTGGGCCTCGTCGTCACAGCTTTTTCCATGGCAATATCTACATTTTTGTATATTTGTGCTAAATTTGACAAAAATAAATTTTAATAATTTTGTAATATAAATATTAACGTAACTTCAGCTACATTTCCATTTTAAAAAAAACTATAAATGTTTTGTACTGTGGAGAGAAACACAAAGAAAGTGCGTCTTGGGACGGTGAAATACCGCTGTACTCAGAGGCAGGAGGTTTGAAAGTAGCCAATCAGAGCATGTTATTTATTTTTCCTTGGTGCTGACTGGCTGCTGCCCAGCATTTCCCCCTTGGAGCGTCTCGAGTGTTCTCGTGTTTTTTGTTTTCTTCTTCTTAAAGCCCTGTATTTTTATTACTGTACATTAAATGAATTTATTACTGTATTTAACTGCTTATGCCAATGAAAACGACATCGCATACCAAAGAAAATGCACATGCATTAATTACAGTACAGTCTATACAGCGGTAAGATCAGTATTTACATTCAGTGTAAACTGTACAATACGGATACGGGTTTATCTTTACATTTTCTTTAAGGCTAATGAGTTTTAAATGAAATTAACGTGTTTTGGGAGCATATTTGGGGGCATATTTAGGGTTTACACTATGAAAATAGGGATTTTAGGCATTTTATTTACCACAACACAACAGCTCTGTTTTTCACTATACGTGGGTGCTCTTGGAACGTAACTGAAATATTAGAGTGGTATTATTGAAATATGGTGCTGTTCCCCTGGACAACAAGTACTAAAGGATGTGAAGCTTGTGTGGTAATTCCACTTTACCATTTTATTCCGAGCAAACCAGCAGGAACTCCACCTTCAGCATGTTTGCAGCAATCCATTTCCTACAGCATTCTTCAAGCCCAGTAATTGAAAGCAGATTGCTGCTGACGCGGTAGTGAGTGTATTGTCACGTTCAGTGTATTCACTGCATTTTTAAAAGGATGTCACCCCAAGTGCTGGATGCAACAACCCAGGCCGGTTTGGAAGGGTCTACCAACCTGATAAAAAAAGAAAATCCAGACAAAACACTAAACACGCTGGTGTTGGCCTAGAGGGTAGGATACTTGCCTCTGGACCAAGAAGTCATGGGTTTGAATCCCACCTTCAGTGTACCATTACTGGGTTCCTGAGCAAGACCCTTAACCCCAAATTGCTTAGGGAACGGAAGTCACTTTGGATAAAAGTGTTTGCTAAATGCCGTAAATGTCCAGGTATTCACCTTCCACCCATACCAGCAACACACTCGCACTCCAAAACACACACAAGCAATGGCACCACACGAGAGAGGACTTTTTTCCATTGGATTCCAGGGCATAATAATCCCTGAGCTCATCTGGCTCGTGTTTACTTAGCTGCTCTAAACATGAAAGCATTTTTAACTCATTTTCTTAAGCCCTTGGCAGGTCATGTAATGTTAACATTTCTACATGGGGATGCAGATTTGGTTACCCGCCTGCCCCTCCAAAACACCTGCGCATCCCAGGCCAGCCTTGCAGTCAAATCTCTTCATCCACTTTAAGCAGAAACGCAGGGCACGCAGCCTAGAGTACAAGTGGATTACTCAAACCCAAGCAGCTCAGGATGTTGCAGGAATAAGCCTTTGTTCTTCTGTGAGTCACTGGTAATTTCCTCCATGTTCTGCACCATCTAAACAAGAGAGCACTGGGGCCCATCATTATTTGTAAAGGTTGGAGGTTGGATTGGATCCCTAAAGCGCAAGCTAAGCCTCCGTCTCCAGCGAATAAGCAGAAGATTTCCCTGTTCTGTATTGTGCATAGTGTAGCCTTCCCCTCAACAACCACACTGAGATCACCGAGATTATTAGGAATAATGAGGAAATCTGGCTCGGTTTACACATTTCATTCACGGGCTCTTAAAAATCCTGTAATGCACGTTGCTCAGAGAAAGAGATAGAAGGACAAAGAGATGCCTCTCTTCGTTCCCATTGCCCTTGATATACAGTGCCTGTGTGAATACTGATGATCAGAATTAATGTGACAGGCCAAATAAGTGTGGTAACAAATATGGTTGTCTCTATTAATTGAATTTAGCACTCAATGATACATCAAGTAATCATTTACATGCCATTTATAACTGCAGGCTTTTACCTTATATGCATTGTTAATATGCATGCATTAGTGAGATCTTGCTGGAGTTTTTCTCCTTGTCAGTAACACTCACAAAAGCAACTGGACTGCTAATATCTGCCCTATTTTCAGTATCACCAAACAAGTCAATATTCTATTAGCCAAACAATTCAATATTCTAATTTTCAGTACATCAGTACTGTACTTGCATTTAATTTTTCCAATTCATTTTTCAGGTCTTGTTCAGTCAGGAAGCATTTTTAACCGTTGGCCATAGTATCAGGATATGTCCATACTAAATGAAAAATGATAAACAAGACATTTTACAATGTCTGCTGACTACTCCAGTCGTACTGACTCACTATGAATGAAGAGTGCAGATGAATGGGTATGACGCATAGATCCCCACCAACACCGCACCTCTCAGTACTGACACACACACTGAACTCGTCTTCAAGGCAGCTGGTGGTAGGGCACACGATGAGGTATTGGGTCGTGCATAACTCGCATTGTTTCCCATCTGCTCTGGCTGCAAATCTGAGCCGTCAGCACAGTGGCCAGAGGAACGGAAGCTGGCGTCCGGCACCTGAGTTTGCCAAAGCGAGAAGTGAACAAAACCTACATTGCTGACGCAGGCGCCATCGTGGAGCCAGGAGTCCAGTGAAGGGTCAGGAGGAATGGAGGGAAATCATTGCTCACGGTGCAGTCAACGGGGCAGCTAAATTTACCGCTTCCCCCTCACCTCAAATGTAGTTCATCAGCCTAGACAAGTTTGGTGTCTGATGGAAGGTTATTAGCCGCTTTTACTGCATGGCCTCAAACTGTCAAGTTGTTAAGTAGTCTCTAGACTTGCTTTAAGTTTTCTGACAATGCATGACACACAGGTAATCTATAAAAAGAGACAATACATAAATAATAATGATATACTTACACATAAGTAATCTATATACAATCTAGGTAATATAAAAGTAATCTTGAGGTAAAATTCAGACTTCATGATCTTTTATGGATAACAGTAAATCGTGGTGTTCTAATCCATATAAGCAAGTCCACTTGATGTGTTTTAAGGCCATCATGCACTTCTCATGGCGTTGAATGGTGTAAGCTTGCATTACTTGCTAGCTGTATTAGCCTCGTTGCTAGCCTCTGTGGAAAATCAAGAGAAGAAACCATCTTTGATGACCGACTACATTTGGATTCAACTGGAAACTTGCGTGTGAAGAAATCTGATGCTTTAAGGGGCCCATAGTCTACATTATTATTAATGTATTGTATTTTATTTTTTACTATTATTCTTTTTTTGTTGCTGTGTCTTATAAACATATGCAAATAGACTTGTTTTTATGCTTCTTCCTTGTATCACACCTCATTCAAAACCGTCCAGGCTGAAACATGCCTTGAGCTTGAATGGGTGAGTTTGTTTTTGTGACATCATAAATGCAATGAAAGCAGGCTTGCAGTGACCATAAATGGACTGCATGCTTGTTACAAAACTTTAGTTATGTTTACACACACCAATAACCAAGGAAAATTCAGCGCCTTAAAACTGTGCTCATGACAAAAATATCCTTTAATTGGGCCTGGTCGCAGCGCAGAAAGTGAAACTTTTTGGTTCTCTACTGAATTATTTCTTCCCCTCAAATGCACTTTACAGGTAACCCCTATTCTTTCCCCACACACAAACAGTTCCATTCATGAGTAAAGGGGAAGTCTTAAGTGGCACAAACTGTTTCCAACCTGACAAGTGAGCAAAACCTCATAGGTATCAGCTTTCCCATGATACCTGGCGGCACCTTCTTGAAAGCTGTAAAAAATAACATAAAAAGTAAACAGAGGAAAAAGTATGAGCCGACTTCAGTCAGACACCTTCGGAATCACCGAGGCTTCCTCAAACAGTCATCCCAGCCACATAGCTCCTGTGTTTAGTGAAGCAACACAAGTGCTTTGAGAGAGGAGCTATGTGAGAAGATCAAGGGCCTTTGCAAACAAAACCACCAACTACTGCAAGCTTATTGCAGAGAGCGAGAGAGAGAGAGAGAGAGATGAAGTTCACTTAAGGAGGTCAGGTTCATACTTCCTGCCCAGAGTAGAGCTCATAGAAACATTAAACAAAACAACACTGACATTGCTGCTGTAGGTTCATCGGTGGTGAACTGTTGCTTGTTCCATAAATTCAGAGTAGAAAAACATTTGCACAGAAAAATAGATTGAGGTCTGCACACTCCTCCATTTTCCTCTGTGGTGGGCAGGTTCTTTCCTTTAGCAAGGCAAAAAAACACCAGAATCCCTCAAGCCCCTTTCTTTCACCACAGCTTTCCACCATAAAGTGAGGCATGCTCTCTTTGAATGAAAGGTCAGATGATGTCCTACAAGTCTAAGCCGCCATCAGTAGGCCAGGCTGATTAGCACTGAGCCGGGTGGGATTAGCATTGACTTGAGTGACGACAACCTAAGAGGGCCAATGCGCAAAGAACTGACTGAAGGAGGGAGGCGGTCTGGCTCGCCTCTAATTACCTCACCGACGGCGACCATCTGCAAAAGAGGCCCAGTCCAGCAATTTATTCTATTGTGTTATTGTGGCTCATGCAGCTATTAGTTCCTTTCATTGTGGAACGTGACCTTTTATTCAGACCAGGATGGTATCGGTCTTGTGACTCACATCCACCTCACCACTAAACTGAAGTGGAAACAGCATTATGCCTCAAAATACATATGCATATTCCATGAGTCACACACTCTGCCTAATGTATGGAGTATGCAGTTAAGAATCCACCTGATGCAAAGTTCCATCAACAGGCCCAAAAGCATTCCAACAAGTTATACAACCAGAGTGTGATATAGTAAATCATGATAGGCCAGGAAGTTGTTCTCAAAAGTTGAGGCGTTTGGGAATCAGGAGTCGACTCCAAAGCTTTGGACTCTGTTCCACATAGAGATGTTCAGATTGGACCACACAGAGTGTGGCATAATCTGCCATCACTGATAAGACCTGAACAGTGCGTCCTCCCACAGCCCTCAGATCAATACTGGCTCTGCAGAGTTCTGCTGAGAAAGAACTGGAGAACAAAGTGACCAAAAAAGTGTTCATTAGTGCTGATATCTCTCCACTTAAAGCAGACAAAGAAAAAGCACAGTTTTAGACTACCATTCAGCTATCTCTCCAGACCTCCTTACTATGGTCAAAAAGGTCATACATTATAAGGACAATAGTATTGGGACACACTTGTTTTTCAAGGTTTAGACTAGACCCCTTACTTCCAGTGAAGGACAATCTTACAAAGCATACAAAGACATTTTGTACAATGCTGTGCTTCCAACTTTGTGGACACATCCAACATCAGTGCCTGACCTCATAAATGCTCTATAGAATGAATGGGCACAAATTTCCACATAAACTTCAAAAGCTTGTGGAAAGCCTTCCAAGAAGAGTAGAAGCTATTGTAGCTCTATATTAAAGTCTATGTATTTGAATGCAATGTCATTAAAGTCACTGTGTTAAAGTTACACTGTTGGTGTAATAGTCAGCAGTCCTAATAGTGTAAAATCAAACTGACATCTCATGTCCCTGAAAGTCCAAAGCTTCACAAAAATTATTGCAAAAATGGTTATCAATACACTTCCTTATGCCTGAGACATTATTTTGTGATAAGCTTTAGGCTTAAAATGTAATTTTTTTCCAATGCAGTCATGATGGAGGGCTTGATGTGGGGCCTACATTTGTACCATAGCTCATGATGGTATGTCACCAAGTTTCAGAAACCGAGAATCGATTATTAAATGAAATAAAAATGTTTTTCTTCAGTTCCCATCACTTGAAATCAGGAATGTTTCAAGAACCGGATTTGAACATGCCAAATCATAAAGGCCATTAGATTAAAATAAAAAACAATGAGCTCAACGTCGACAGGACGGTCTACTCAGACTGACATTGACGCGATTTTGATTTCCAGCCGTACGTACAAAGGACGTTCAAGTCACAGACACGAGTGAACGTCTGCACGTCTTTCTGTGCGTAAAGATGACGCAAAGAAACGTAAAATCTTTAAAAATTGACGTGCAAACCATCATTTGCTCCGTGCAAACCGACGAGACGTTTCGCATGCATGTCTTTTTTTTATCTGGTTAGTACTTTGCAAACGTGGAGCGTTTGCTGTGACGGACACAAAGACTCAACTCCAGGCTGGCTGGCTGGAAGTTTGGTAAGAACTGCTTGTTGCAGACAGATCCGTTTCTCACAGCAAACACACATTTAACACTGATAAAGACTATAGTCCCCAATCTTGCCCAATTTGCCCATGCTGACAAAAGAAGATATGCAAACAACGAGCTTACCAGTAGACTTGAGGACAGTATACAGACATGTAGGTCTTAACTCTTGCACGTTTACAAGCTAGACTAGGTGGGCACGTCTTCTCTGTGCACGGATTAGATGAGACTTCAGAAGACCAGAGGGACCGAGGTGAGACTTGTTGCTCCAAGCACGGCAGCCACTCAGCCCGTCCACCACTTGCACTCGCAATTTTTCTGCAAGCAAGCTGAAGTTTTATGAAGGAGGCGTGTCCATCAGCACTGGCCACGCCTCTCCCTAAACATTCTTGAATGGCAGCAGGAGAATGAAACAGTTGCCGTGGCTGCAGCCACAGCCAATCATGGCCCGGGGGTGATGACGTCAACGGAGCAGGGCTCATTTCATTGGCTGTTAGGGGAAACAATGCAAACACACGCACATACGCGCACACACGCACACTAGTATTACTATATTTATGAGGACATTCCATTGACCTGTGTAACAATGTACCTGAGTAATACGACAACTGAACCTAATCATAACTGTAAACAAAAGACAATGTTTTTTCTTTTAAGAAAATAGAGGTGAAAACAGCATGTTTCGTTGTGAGAACCAGTACCTATCATTATAAGGTACTAATACAAATGCTGTCCTTACAAAGGGATAATTACACAAACGCACATACACATTTATGCAATAGAATATGAATGACTAACCTCAGTTTGGTTGGCATATTAATTCTGACCAATATTTGTAGTGCATCACAACCTTGATCTAGGTTGTCCTTTTGCATCAAATGTCAATGCAGAACCCTAGACCACCAGTGATTCACTGACATCTTTAAGAATCATTGTCCTAGAGGATACCAGCTGCCGAAACAGAGGACGTTGACTCCAGCAAGGTTCAATATATAGGCGTCTCTTCATGATGCATCCATACTGCAAGCTTGGCATGTTTTAAATCATTTGTATTTGGACGATTCTGGCCATGGTTGATGAAGAACAGGCCCAAATCACACACCAAGCATTCAGGAGATGCTGATGTTTGGTGTTCTCCAAATTCAAAGCTGTCCAGCAGATTAATCACTGGAATCGCTGGAATAATCACTGGAATAAACCTAAAATGGAATAAACGCTGAATCACAACATAGACACCATCATAGTGAACCAGGTCTATGATTAAAGTAGTTCTTCTGTGGTATCATGATCTTTGATGCTCTTCGCATAACATGTCAAATCAACCAAAACAGAACAATTTTGTAAGAAATTAATACAAATTTTAGGCTTAATTAATTTTTTTACTTAATTCAGTCTTCCCATTGTTGTTATTCACTCCTGTTCTTGCTGTGAAAAAATATGTCTACACAATTACGAACAGATGCACAGGCAGGTGAGGATTATACACAACATTCACACAGCCAAATGCCTGCAAAGCTGAAGAAACAGAATTTATCATTCATTTTAGTTCTTATTGAGTCAGCAGCGCCACCTGGTGGGGTTCTGAGATTTCTCATTCAAAACAAGCCTGCCCCCTACTGAGTGACTGTGGTATTACAGGATCCTCTTCTACACACTTGATACTGAGCTTCTTTCTGGCCATTAAGACTGAATGTCAGTATCTGAATACACATTTTGTGTGAGAGTAATGCTTAATTACTGTTTACATTTCCGTATGCATTGGGATGCCTGACCATTACACCAACAGGGACTTTAATGACATTATATTCAAATGCATAGACTTTAATATGGAGTTAATCCCCCCTTTTCCAGCTACAAGAGCTTCCACTCTTCTTGGAAGGCTTTCCACAAGATTTTGAGGAATTTGTGTCCATTCATTCTGTAGAGCATTTATAATGTTGCACCTTAATGTTGGACGAGAAGGCCTGGCTCTCAATCTCTGTTATAAAGCCAAAGGTGTGCGGCCTGGCCAGTTTTTCCACAACAAACTCATCCAACCATTAAAGTTACAGAATCAAATTGTTCACAATGGTGGTGAATAAAACCAGATATCTGAAGACATTAAATGCCTCTAAATGCTCCCTCACAGAAAGCTATTACATGAAATGGTTATAAATACTCTGCCTGAGGTCTGAAACACTGTTGAGACATTTTGACCCTAAGCATATTTTTAAAAAATCTATCCATGGTGGAAGGACACATGCAGGGTGGAAAGACACATTCCCAACTTATTTTGTTCAGATTTGGCACTGACATACCTATTACAAACCCACTTGCGAGAAAAAACTGCAAGATAACAGCAATAAAAGGACAATAAAACATTCATCACTTAACATCAGTCAATGGAACTTTTAAACAGTTTTAAACAAAAAGGTTTGTGTTTGCGCTAAATAATGTATATTTTCTTACGTAATGTCGCCGCCTGGTGGTCATGTTGCTACACTGCGTTTGAAACAGCTCCGTTACTTGTAAGCTGTTCTATTCATTTGCCATCCGATATGTTCAAAAGAACACGTATAAAAGCCTTTCATATTTGTCAGCTTTATAGAATGATCCGTTTTCTTAAGAGAAATGGTGGTGTATGAGATCTCATTTGCATTTGTTGCTTGGTAGTACATGAGTTTGCACAGGTGCATATAGTGAAAAAAGGTCAGACTTGAGCTGCACACATGGACTACAGAAAATTAATAAGGCATTTCTTGGGGCAAAAATGAGTACTCAATACACAAACACACACGTGTACTACACGTTGGGCATTACACGTGCACTTTGGCAGCTGGATGGCCCAGTGGTTAGGGCGCTGGCCCTGCAGTCAGAAGGTTGTGGGTTCTCAACTGCTCGTGTCACCACTGAGGTTCCCTTGAGTAAGGTACCGTCCCCACACACTGCTCCCCGGGCGCCTCTTTGGCGGCAGCCCACTGCTTCACTTGGTGAATGGGTTAAATACAGAGAAAGAATTTCACGCTGTGTGTTGTGCTGTGATGTGTTCACGTGTGACTATTAGGGTTAATAAATTAGATGAATTAAAATTATATGTGTATGTGTCTGTTTATCTATATGCGTCAAAGGGCAACAGCCAATCAGCAGCAATGAGAAATAACTTTCAAACCTCCTCTGAGTACAGCGGTATTTCACCATCCCAAGACACGCTTACTTTGTGTACTCTGGACAGTACCAAAACATAGTAATTTTTGGAAATGTAGCTGAATTTATGTTAATATTTATGTTACAAATTAGTTCTTATCAAATTAGCACCAGCATGCATGAAAAAGTATATATTGCCACAAAAAAGCTGTGATGCCCCTTAGAGTAATTGAACACAGCCCAGAAAAAAAACCCCAAAATATATGAATTATGAATATGACAACCATTCCATGCCAGGGGAGAGAGGGGTTGGGTGTCACAGTCATCATATCTCAGCCATTAGAAGGCACTGATCAAAACTGTTGACACAGAAATGTTCGTAATTAGTGTCAGACTTCTACGTCATCTACGTTGACAGTGGAAGTGAAAGCAGCATAACCTTAAGGTGAGAACTTTATTTGTTTTTCATATGCAAAAGTAAATTTAGAGGTATCTCATGTTTTTCTTCTAACTCATTACACTATGGGTTGACAGTAAAATAATGATTATCATTTTAAAGTACAAAGAGAGAGCTACAATTTAATTGTTTTTTTTTCTTAGCTAGGCTAATGCATGTGGGGACTAGACTCCAAAAGAGCTAAAAATGTCAGTTGGGGTAGGATGTCACATTTTTTTCGGGGTAGGTTGTCACGCATGGCTGCAGTGCATCATGTGCAAGAAGTGGGACTGCACACCTGGTCTGCCAGTTTATTTTTGTCAGAACTGTGATTCTGAGGTGGATAGTGATTGGGGAATGTTGATTAAGAATCATCCTTTCTTTAGTCTGTGTTATGAATTATATAGTGTAGCTGCCCCTGTGCTCTGTATTTTTATGCTGCTTGTTTGAACTTCAGTTTGAGGAGAAATTGAATTTCTTCAGATTTCATAGTAGAAATAGTTTTCATAGCCTGTGGTGTTTTACATTTATGCATTTTACATTTACATGTTTGAATCTAAAGAATCTAAAATGGAACCAATTAAACTTATTTGATGTTTTTATACACGAGATGTGTTTGGTTTGATATTTCATTGGAAATAAAATTTTTGTATCATTTTTAAAAATGTCTGTACTTTTCATTTTTTCCCAGAATAACACAGGGACAACCCAACCCATAGGGTGTCACAACCTACCCCGCTATGGGGTTGGTTGTCACATCTGCGCAAGGTGCCTTTGACAGTCCATATCTTTTGAAGAGAATGGATTCTACCAGAGCACGGACTATTCATTTGTACCTGACATATTCAGCATGAAGTGTGTACAGAAAGGGAATTCTTACTATACACTGTTTTGGCAGAAATTAAATGCAAGTAAAAAGTGTGACAACCATCCCCCGGTCTCCCCTACTGATTAGTGATCTTATTTAATGAGGAAAAGTATAAAACAACACTGCTGTTATCAACACTCTCCTGTTGCAGAGTGACCAGTTGGATGGTAAAAACTACTATAAGTATGTACTAGAAGGTAATTATTGCCATTTTGTTTAGAAGTGAGCAAGAGATTTGTTTTCTTTGAATTGTTCAAGTTCTGAAAACGCTGCATCACTTCTCTTGTGCTGATGTATTATATACACTTCAGTACACTGCGTTTTCTTTAAGAACTAGTAAGTGTTTGCTGAAACCCTATCGTGGAAACTGTGGATATTCTTCGCATTTTTTTTTCTTTTGTGACGTCCAGACCTTGTCCACCATGCCCGCTCGTACTTGTGCTGGGTTGTTTATGTTTTGGGGTGGCAACCCAGCATGAGGACGAGGGGCATGGCGGACAAGGTCCAGACGTCACAGCTTTATTCTTGGCAATATATAATTTTTCATGCATTAGAGTGCTAAATTATTTACAAATACATAATTTACTAATTTTGTATTAAGGTAAATTCAGCTATATTTCCCTATAAAAAGTAACTATACATTTTTTGGTTCTGTCCAGAGAACAAAAAGAAAGCACATCTTGGGATGGTGAATTACCGCTATACTCAAAGGCGGGAGGTTTGAAAGTAGCCAATCCGAGAACGTTATTTATTTCTCCTTGCTGCTGCCCTTTGATGCATCTCTGACAGCTGCGGTCCAGAATTCCCCCATGGAGCGTTCTTCTCTGTATTTTTATTGCTGTAAATTATGAATTGTTTATTTACCCTGCTTATACCAAAGAAAACAACAGTGCATACCAAAGAAATGCACGTGCATGTACAGTCTATATAGGGGTATTTTACATTCTATCACTGCGGGAATTCAGTGTACACTGTACAGTACAGATAGGGGTTTACCTTTACATTTTCTTTAAATGAGTTTAAAATAAAATTAAAGTGTTTTGAGAGAATATTTGGGGGCATATTTAGGGTTTACATTACAAAAGTAGGCATTTTAGGCATTTTTTTGACGACATCACAACAACATGGTTTTTCTCTAAACACGGATGCTCTTGGAACGTAACCCCACTTCCAAAATTATGGGCATTAATATGAAGTTGGCACCCTCCTTGCAGCTATAATGGATTCCTCACATTTTCCCTGCTCTATAGTCCAGAGGAGAGGTGCTGTACACCACTGCAGCTGACATTTAGCTTTGTGCATGGTAATCATAAGCTTCTGTTCAGCTACCCAGGAATGGACAACCCATTTCATGAAGCTCCAAACGCAATTCCAGAGGTGATTTGGAACTCTGTATTGATTGACTCTGTGAGTTTGGGTAGTCTACAGCTTCACGCCTCCACATCTAGAGGATCTGAGGAATAATCTAGCAGGGCAGAAATTTCACTGACTGACTTGTGGCAGAGGTTACACCCTATAACAGGGACACGTTCAATGTCACTGAGCTCTGAGCTCTGACAGTGTTTGAGAATGTTGCATGCTTATGTGCTTGATTTTATACACCTGCAAGTTATAAAACTGAACTCCATAATTAAGAGGGGTGTCCATATATATTTGGCCATATTTATAGTCATTTGTTACTGCTCAAAACCTGAAATTGCAACATTCTCAATATGATGTCTCATGTGCTTGTCCTGCACCAATTCACAGTTTTCAGATGATTAGAAGGACATGAAGAAACATCTGATTTTTCATCAGTGTTTGATCAAATATCTGATCAGTACAAATCCATGTGAGTGTGAGCAGGTTATAGTACACGTTCCTAATATGAAGTATAGTCAAAGTTAATTCTGCATAAGTTATTGCATTAAAACAAAGAGAGAAAACACACAGTTTTGTAAGTTATATGAGAAATATACTCTACATGAACAAAAATATCGGGTCGCTTGACCATTACACCAACAAGGACTTTAATTATATTGCATTCAAATACATAGACTTTAATATGGAGCTAGTCCCCCCTATGCAACTATAACTCTTCTTGGAAGGCTTTCCTCAAGAATTTGGAGTTTCTGTAGGAATTTGAGCCCATTTCTTCAATAGACCATTTATGAGGTGAGGCACTGATGTTCGACGAGAAGGTCTGGCTCTCAGTCTCCATTCCAGTTCATCCCAAAGGTGTTGGATGGGGTAGAGGTCAGGGCTCTGTGTGGGCCAGTCAGGTTCTTCCACACCGAACTCATCCCTCCATGTCTTTATGGACCTTGCTTTGTGCACTGTGGCACAGTCATGCTAGAATAGAAAAGGTTCTTCCCCAAACTGTGTCCACAAAGTTGGAAGCATGCCGTTGTCCAAAATGTCTCGTTCTGCTGAAGCCTTAAGATTGTCTCAGGGGCCATGTGAATTCAATAACTAAGAGGTGTGTCCCAATACTTTTGTTCATATAGTATCGATGTAAAGTTGTTGCAAGTTACAGCTTTTCTGTATTCTTATTCCATTACATTGCCCTTATAAAAGCCTCTTACAACTTCAACTTTATAGGAGCATCAGGCAACTTCATTAACAAAAATAATGTTCTAAAACATCCACTAACAGCAAGCCATTAACAATTAATACATTGTTTCAAAAAACAGTACACTCACAGATAATGCTGAAAGGAAGGACCAATGGTGGTCCTACACTGGGGCAAGAATAATAACCAGTACATAAACACATCATGGCAGATGTCACATGCTCTGACAAGCTGCAATGGCAGACATTAATAAAACATCTTAAATTACTGAAAATTGCCACAACAGATTCTACAATAAATATATTACATTAACTACTGGCAGTGAGGACATGACTCACATGTCTTTGTCTGTGGTTTTGTCAATGATATTTAACAAGGTGCAAATAAAGTGACACCAAGAATACTAAGAATAAAGTTATGGAATTCAATATATTTCCAAAGGCAGATAACCTGAATTCATTAACACAAACAATTGTTTCTTATTAATCATTTCTTAACAATCTCAATCATTACTATTCATTTTTTCTTATTAAAACAGTTGTTGAAATGTATAAAATGTATAATAAAATGTACAAGAACACATTTTATCCCATTATAATCATAAATGCTGTAATCGTTAGGATTCAAGTGTATACTTACTTACTGCAAACTGCATATGAGTGCGTATGTAGCCTCCAATATAGACCCATTTGTAAACTTATAATCATTACAACTTGTATGTATGTATATCAATATCTATGTATACATGCCCACACCCTGTACTAAGTAATGCTATTAAGGAAGAAACAGAGGCTTAGATGGTGGAACAACATGGTATGAAGTGAGAGCCTCAAACCAAGATCCCAAACCAAACACTTTTTGTTGTAAGGGTAGGAATTTGGTGATTTGCATTGGTCATCACATGTCTGTAAGTTTATAAGAAACAAATAGAATACAAACAGCGTGCAAATGTGTTGTGGGAGACATACATGACTTACTTATACTGAACTTATATTTACCCAAATTTAGCAGGTCAAGGGCAAGTATATCCATCCTGGAATAAGGCTGTTGTCTAGGTTGATTTACAACGTGCCGATTCTGACCCAAAACAGTGTTTTACAATACTGGGATGTCCTTGTCCAGCTTTAAAACTGACACCCACAGCTTGACAGCCTACCCAAGTTCCCTTACAACTACAGCAACCTACTTTCCAACCAGGCCAAATCAACTTCTCAAGCTTCTTTCCGAAACCCAATCCTAATAATGGGTTTCCTTGAGGCCTCGTCTGTTAGAATGGGGGTTATGGACAGTATTCCAGGACCGAAACAAAAAGCTTGAGCGTTTACCACCTGTGTTTGGCATGGAGGAGTGCTCTTGTGCCGAGGACAAGGGGATTAGGTTTCCCGTTGTGGAAACAGACAGAGAAAGGCTATCTCCCACATGGAAAAAGCTGTCAGGCCTATAGAGGCAAACCTGACAAGAGCTCTGCTGTGAAGGATGCTCTCCAGTCCATTCTCTCAGCAGAGCTCTTGTAATAAAATCCCTACCACACCCTCCCCTTGCCCTCCAATCCAGCTCTCCCACAATTAAATCTTTAAAAAATATGTATTGATTCTGAAATACTTTTGTTTTTTAACCAAAGAAAGTTTGCATTCTTTGAAAAAAAGGTGCAACAAAGGGCTCTTCTGGCAAAGAATGATATTTGAAGATGAAGATGCTGATCTTATGAACTTTTTAACATTGTAAAAATGGTGTCATACATTGTTTTACCTAAAATATACTCCATCAATATAAGGGTTCATCATATAATCTTTACACTATGGAGACATTCTTGCCATACTTGCAACTCTTATTTACAATTTTAAAAAAATTAAATATCCATAATTTTATTAAATAATTTAGTTAGCTGCTGACTTGTCCTTACTAATACTCCCCACAACTACTGTACAACTTCACTGTGGTTCAGGCTGGTGTAAACTAGCACATTTTTAAAGTGCCAGTCTCTGCAACAAATGGCTTTTTTTTTTTTTTAATCATTTTAGCATGTTAGCAACATATTTTTGTATGCTGGAACGTTTGAGGTTCTAGGATGGTTTGTGACATCAAAAAATAAACTTTTCATATAAAAATATAGAAATAGTCTCTGAAAAATGTTCTGGTACAAACATTGTTTTAAGAAATCTGACCCTAAAACCACCCCGTGAGAGAGTCTTCAAATTATTTTCTGCATCTCATAGGCCCTTTTCTTCAAAAGTTTTTGTGTTTTGTAACACTCTGAGGTCAAATCTTTCTGGGGAGCATTATCAAAAGTTTTCATATTTATGTTTAATGTCCTTACACGTTAGCTCATTTTCATTATTGGAAACACTGGCCACTTCCCATGGCTTGGCAACGCTGAGGTCTCCTTCTTGTAATAAATTTTTTGTACTTCGTCTGTACTAGTTAAGCCACATTTCCACAGAGTGTGTCTTTTGTTGTCCAGTTATCCTGGAATCATTTCCATTAACAATTAACAATACCCTTTGAAATGCATGGAATCACTAAACATTTTGCTTTGAGTACAAAAGTCACTATGATAGCTGTTAGTGGGCTACGGGAATAGTCCGCCATAGTCTCCAGTGGATGAAATCTGTTTGCATGCCTCCTGTAACAGCTCCTTCCCAGAGGTGGTAATGACTTCCTTCTAAGAAAACAGAGGGTACATTAATGCATTATTTGTGAATAGAAAGGGATTTTAATTGCATGCTGAATATTTAAGCCATAATAAACACAATTATCACTACATTAGAACAAATTAAAACACAGATGTCAAGGACAGTTTCAGAGTGTCTTGCCAATAACAGTATAAAAACACACTAAAGTACTAACAAAAAAAGAGCAATGTAATTTGTTTAGTGATTAACCTCAGCTCTGCAATCTATCAATCTAAGAATTGGTGGAAGCGATATTTTGTCTGATTTATCTCAACTATGGATTTATCATATGCTATGCATTAAGTATTTACTCGTGTTTTGTTTTAGATGTATAAAGCCAACACATTTTATTCAATATACCATCTTCACAATCTTGCCTACTTTTACCACCATATTAGACATGGGAATAGAAGCCCTGCTGACAGTGGTACAATGTACTCGGCATTAGCATATAACTA
>JBBPCX010068574.1:0-12108 GCA_037974365.1 Hydrocynus forskahlii
GAGCGGGAGGGGGGGAGGGGGGGCCCTTGCAATCTCCTTGCCCCGGGGCCCAGACCCACCTTAATCCGGGCCTGGTTCTTGGGCTGTGGAGCAGTGGAACTGTGTTCTCTGGAGAGGATGAGGGGGGGGGGCGAAACGAATGATTTGCCATAATGTCTGTAATACTTCACCAGGTTTTTAAGAAGAGAAAAGGGGATAAACTATCGGTCTAAGCCTCGGCGAGCTACGACTGAACCAGTGTTAATGCCCCCGAGCTGTGTGAGACCCCGCCCACTCCGAAAGGGACTGTGGTGTGGGTGTGTTTGGCGTACACGCTCGGTAGTATCAGAGAGTCTCCAGGCAGCGCGCGGCTAGAATGTGACTCCAGGATCATCTCTATACTTATTTCGTTCGCACGTGCTTTCAGGGCCTGCACGGTGCTCCTGACCCAGCCTCCACTCGGAGCTGTTTTTGTGATGAAGTGAGCGTCCTGTACTGATAGCGAAGCGACAGCATCCATCCGTCCGAACATCGGCACATGGAAGGAGCGAGGCTCTGAGACTGGACCTCCAGTGAGGAAGGTGTAAGGTATGAGTTTTGTCAGACTGAAAGGTGCCGCCTGCGTGAAGGTTGTATTGTGTTACTGCATCAGGAGGAGATTTTGAGCTGCGAGTTTCTGATGAAACAGCCTAGTCCAAGTAACGTTAGGTAGCATTGCACAACATTTGGAGCTGTAAATGTGTGTGTGTGTGTTGTCGCGGCGGGGGCGCTGTTGTTTCATCTTTAATCTGGTTGAACCGATAATCTGCAGCACGATGGATTAGAGCAAAGAACGTCAGAGTAGTGATTTTAGTGGAGAAATCCCTATACCAATCCGTCTCTCTCTCTCGCCTGCTCACTCGTTTCTGGACCTGACGCTGCTCACCTTCTGTCTCCACCACGGCTAGTTAATGCTTTATGCCTGCATTTGTTAAAGGAGAAGTTAAAATTTGTTAAAAGGCAAATAAACCCTGTCTAATCACGTTGTTAGGATGTAAATAGTCATTCAGAGTGGTCTGAGGTGAAATGTTCTGTTCTAGAAAATCTAGAATTTAACTATTGAGTCACTATTTATTCACATTGTTGGGGATAGGAACCAGACGTATGAAGAGTTGCATGCCTCTGAAAGCTACACCACAGAAGATATTTACATTAAATACAATGCATGATGCCAAAATATTGTTTTATCAAAGTTTTAAAGGATTTTTAAAATTCACATTGGTTCATGCAGAATCTTGTGAAGAAAAACTGCCCACTGTGTTTTCTTAAGATATGTGCTGGTTCACAATTTTTTGGGATAGCAAATGAAATGGCTATATTTGTGTTGTAGACAGCAAGGAGGCTTCCCTACAACTAAAAAAAATGTACATTAAACCACACCAAATGAATCTCACCCATTGAATTACATTGAATTACGTTCCAGGAGCACCCGCATATAGTGAAAAACTGCGATGTTGTGATGTGGTAAAAAAAAAAAAAAACTAAATATACCTGTATTCGTACTGTACAGTTTACACTGAATCCGACAGTGCTAGAATGTAAAATACCCTTATATAGACTGTACGGTAATTTATGCATGTGCGTTTTCTGTAGTATGCGCTGTTGTCTTCTTTGGTATAAGCAGGGTAAATACAGTATTAAATGAATTTAATTTACAGTAATAAAAATGCAGGGCTTTAAGAACAACAAAACAAAAAAACACGGAAATTCTGGACTGCAGCTGCGTCAAAGAGCAGGAGCCAATCAGCAGCAAGGAGAAATAAGTAGTGTTCTCGGATTGGCTACTTTCAAACCTCCCGCCTCTGAGTACAGCGGTATTTCACCACCCCAAGACGCGCTTTCTTTGTGTTCGACAGTACCAAAAAATGTATAGTTATTTTTTGTATGGAAATGTAGCTGAATTTACATTAATATTTATGTTACAAAATTAGTAAATTATATTTTTCTCAATAATTTAGCACTAAAATGCATGAAAAATTATATATTGCCCCGAAAAAGCTGTGATGTCCGGGCCTCGTCCGCCACGCCCCCTCGTCCTCGTGCTGGGTTGTTTATGTTTGGGCACGGTGCTTAGCAAGCCAGCACGAAGACGAGGGAGTGTGGCAGACAAGGCCCGGACATCACAAAGGCCAAAAAAAATGTGGAGGATATCTGCAGTTTCCATGTTAGTGCGAGGGTTTCGGCAAACAATTATTACACGATAGACTAAACCACGACTGCTTATCCACATTAAAGTGGGGGTTTACTGTATATAAAAATCTTTCACGTTTGGTGGAAATCTAATAGGGGAATCCACTATCTTCCATTATGCCACACCAGATAGCAGAAGTATGCTATGAGCAGTGAAGGTTTGCAGCAATGATTAAACCTAAGGCGGTGGGATTACACTAAGGAAAAGGCCATGAGCTAATGGTAAAATCTGTAAATTATTTGATGGGTTGCCCATTGCTTTGAACATATGCAGGATGTTAGATGTGAGAAAATTAGGTGGAGAAGAATCAGAACCAGTTTATTTTGTACTACTTAATTGTATGTAAATGGTCATGGTGGTATTTGAATTTCAGTACAATAGTTATATTGCATACAGATATGCAAACTAGTCTCTGTGACTTTTACTGTGTGCTTTGTGCTGTGAGCAGTTCAGGACTGCAAGGCATATCAAGATCACAAAATGTAGTGACAGAATCTCACTGGTTTTTTTTGTTCATATCATGGGTTATTTGACCAGTTATGTGTTTGACAATTATGTGCATTTTTAGCATACACTGATCACCCATAACATCAACGTCACCTGCTTAATATTGTGCAGGTGCTCCTAGTGTTGCCAAAAGAGCCCTTACCCTCTGACCTTTCACCAAGATTTTAACAGCAGATCTTGTAAGCTGTGAAGTGGCATCTCTATGGATTGGACTCATTTGTCCAGCACATCACACAAATCCTTGATCTGATTGAGATCTGGGGAATTTGGAGGCCAAGTCAACATCTTGTCCTGCTGAAAGAGGTTACTGCCATTAGAGAATTATGTTGTTATAAAGGGGAGAACTTGGTCTACAGCCATGTTTAGGTAGGTGGTACATGACAAAGTAACATCCACATGAATATATCCCAGCAGAACATTACAAAGGCGTCACACTGCCTCCGCCAACTTGCAGTCTTCCCATCTTGGTGTCATGTCTTCCCCAGGTAAGTGACAAACATGCATATGATATAAAAGAAAGCATGATTAATCATCTCAGGCCACCTTCTTCCAGGATCTGGTGCTGTTGCACCCATTGTATGGAGTTTCAGTAGTGGGCAGAGCTAAGCATGGACTCTTTGACAGTTCAACTGCTAGGGAGCCCCACATGCTTCAGGCTGTGGTCCACTGTGTGTCCTGACGCCTTGTCATAGCCTGCATTAACATTAACTTGTGCTACAGTAGCTTTTCTGTGGGACTGCCCACTTGCATCAGTGAACCCTGGACATCCATTAGTCTGTCAATGATTCACCAGTTGTCCTTCCTTGGACCTTTTTTGGTATGTACTAACTACTGCACACTGGGAACACCCTACAAGATTTGCTGTTTTGGAGACCCTGTTATACAGCCATCACAGTTTAGCTTTTACAAATTGCTAGCCATTTGGAATTCAGCCATGTTTCATACTGGGAGACAGCACATAATTTTTTGTAGAAGCCATGATATTATAACATGCACTATAGGTGATAAAGTGCCATTTTCTGCTTTGCTTCAGGTTTAGTGCTGTTTAAGGCATGCCAGACTGGGGACAGCTGAGTCTTGAAGGACATTCAAGAGCACTTTTTACTATTTTAGATTTCAGTTTTCACACGTGGCTCAGATAGCACTGGAACTATTCTTTGTATTAGACAAAACATAATAAATGAGGCTATTATTTAAATAAATTATGGGTATCATACTTGGGCATAAAAATGAAAGTGAATCAGTTGAGAAATACTGTGAAACATTCTCAACACCATTGAGAAACAAGTTAGAAGTTCATGTGGTGCCTAGTAGTGAAGAAGCTAACTGAAGATCATAATACATTACCAAAGAATCATGCATAAAGGACCATCTGAAGGTCTCCCATGTAAACTGTTTAGCCTGAAACAAAGCAGTAGTGTTGTGATTTGTAATTGATGGCAGGGGGCCAGTAATATGAAGTGGTGTCTAGAAAGCAGTTACGTAGAGGGAAGGACGGGTTGAATGTTTGGAGTGTGGGAAAGAATGGAGCTGACCACAGAGCTGCTGTATTTATATACAATGAAGAGGGTCTCTGAATAAGCAAAATACATATAAAACAAAACTTGTACACACCTGAAAAATACTATTTTGCAGACTGAAATTGAGTCCTTTGGTAACTTTTTAATGCATTTTTATACAACTTTTTCAAACAGTGTTCAACTAAAAGTGTGGAATAATCCTGATTAAAACTGTTTATGAGGTATTGTGTTTTAATTAAGCTTAAATCTGATCTTTCATTAGACAATCATCAGCGGCAGAACTAGGATTTGAGGGGCTCCAGCTCATAAAAAGATGCAGTAAGAAAAATACCATCAGTAAAAAATAACAGCATGGCTTACCTTAAAGAATAGCAAATCATCAGTTTGTTTGCTGTAGGAGCTCTAATGTAGGCTAATAGTTGATGAATGTTATTGAGTTATTGGGGTTACCCATGAGTCATGAACAAAATTGTAAAAAAAATGTAAAATAGACCTGTAGTAGATTCAGTCAGCTAACTACTCAACAAACACTACTGCCTTTAAAAATAAATAATGGACTGACAGCCAATCAGTTGCTTGTTGCTATGCTCTTTATTCAGTGGCTGTTTACAGGCTCTCTATAATTGGTCTAAATCTGTCTTTATAATACATGCAGTTGTTTAGTGTTGTAGAAGTATGGATAGTCATGATATCCTTGGAAAAGCTACATCATAACATTTATCAAACATTCATCAAAATGATACAAAAAAATTGTCATATTCCTAGGAGGTAACAGATATGATTCTCATTAGCTAATGAGTTGGTTATGCCCCATATATTTACTTACATGAAGCATACATTTACACTGCCCCATTTAAAAGCTCAGCTTCTTTGCCATTTAATGCCCTTCTTTCATGAGGTTTCATAAGATTATTGTACTTTCCTGTCCTTAGGGAAAATCCCCTTTTGAGCTGCTTTTCTTTCTTTGCACGCTTTGACGTATCTCACCTCCAGGCCAACATTTACTCAATACATCCGGAGACCTGCGTGACATTCAACTCTTTGTATTTGAGTGTAGACAACATTGTTGTGTATGAGGGATCCTGTGATCCGTTTTGTGGATTTATCGTAAGCTTGCTGTGGTCTTTCAATTTGATAAAACGATGTGTCCAGTGGAAACAATGAAGTTTCCTGGAATAAATGTTGTGTTATGAAATTGGGGCTTCTGTGTTTCTGCATCAGTCTCCATGAAACCCTTTTAAGAAATAAATGAAACGGATAAATGCGTGTTGTTAACTTAAAACAGAATAATGTTTTAGCTGGTAGGCAAAGGTTAAATGTAATAATAATCAGAATCAGAAAACTTTATTGATCCCGGAGGAAATTGCTTATGTGATGACTGCCATAACACACAAAGACACAGAGAGACACAAGAACAGTATAATTTCAGTAATGATAGTGATAAAAGAATACGTCTCTCTTTCTGTCTCTCCTTCTGCCTGTCTTCATCTATCTCATCAAAAAACAGAAAGAAAAGAAATGGGCAAAATTAACACAGGGTCGTGGCTTTCCTTTTTATGCTGCTTCAGAAGAGCAACTGAGCTACTAGCCAAAAGGAACAGCACTGGATACTGATGAGTGCCGTCACGTCAGATATATTTTCTGGACCTAGCTATCATCAGCTACAGACAACATATATCTGTATAGTTGTCAATAAAGCCACTGTCTCTACCTTAACAACGCATTCTTGACATTGCACTCAATTTAAGACTTGTGTTTCAGAGAAGCAAAGCATAACATAACACAGTTGTTAGTATGGTGCAAAGCGTTCATGTTTACAGTTCTGTTTAAACGCGAAATTGGTGTTTTGCTGAATTGTGTGTCTGTATATGGTATTATATAGTGATTTCAAACACTAGGCACCTTGAATGGTTAGTTGGCCTGGTCACATCTCTACTGGTTCCACAGTTGCAGAATATAAACAATATTTTACAATAAAAACCTTTGAGATTTTAATTATGCCTGGACAATAAGTAAATATAAAATTTTTTATGAAGTCAGTCTGGCAAAGCTTTTACTTTAAACACAGAGTGTAATCAAAAAAGCAGCAAATTACAGGAAATTCTGTAGAAGTCTGCTCAGACATCAGTACTTCACTGTCTACTGAAGGTGTAGTTTACTCCCTAGTGTGAGCTTCCATTTACCTACCTCGTAAACCAAAGGATTGAACAAGTAGGTGGATGAGTTTCACTACAGTGTAAACTATTGTCTTACTTGTTCTTGAGAGCAGTATAACTGCAGCTGTGGAGTAAAGTGGACATGATTAAACTTCACCTCTTCACTCACACTCGGACCCATATGATTGCAAATGGAAGAAAATGAACAGCAAGGAAAGACCAGACCAGTCCCGCACTTCTGCACTGTATAGATATGCAGGCTTTAAAATAACACAGCTACTTATCAATAGAAAAATTCCCAGCAATTTGTTTTTAGCAAGATGTTTATGTGATAAATTTGACATATGTTAGTTTGAGTTGGTTTTGTTTGCCAGGCCACATCATTATAGAGTAGCTAGCTCTGCAGCTGTGTTCCCGGCTGTGTATGCATTTTTTAACACCCTCTTTCTTTTGCTTTCAGCATGTCGGATATCTTTCTGACGATTTACTAAAACAATAACTGGCTTAAATGTCAGTTAAAGCAACTCAGTAGTTCACAAACAAGTAAAGTCTTTTTATGGCATGCAAAACTGTGTTGTGATGCAACGAAATAGAATGAGGGGTGAAAATCCAGGATTTTTAAAACTAGTGGAGAAAGTGACTGTGAAAGAATGTGAAAATGGCCTGGAGAAAAGCTGTTCTGCTGATATAACAGTGTTGGGCTGACCTGGGTCGACCTGAGGAGGACGGGTTCCCCTTTTGAGTCTTGGTTCCTCCCGAGGTTTCTTCCTCCAGCCGAGGGAATTTTTCCTCGCCTCTGTCGCCTTTGGCTAACTCATTAGGGGCTCGGACCTGGACTTTGTAAAGCTGCTTTGTGACAACCTGGTTGTAAAAAGCGCTATAAAAATAAAATTGAATAGAATTGAATTGAATTGAATAAGTGTGGCTCCAGCTTGTGGACACATAAGCTTTTACTTACTTTAGTAAGAATTGCATTTTTGTTTTTTCTTCATTGTCTTCCTTTTAGCTTCTCCCTCCCTCTCCCCCCTCTCTCTGTCTCACACAGACATACGCACACACACATACACACACACAGACCTAACTGATGTGAATTTGGTCTTTTCTCAGTCTGTGCTGGGTGAGTGAGTGTCATGTTATGTGCTGGTTTTCTCTCTCTCTCTCTGTGCTCCACCTTGGGTGAGTAAGCAAAATCAAGTGTTGACTTGCTTCTAACCCTGCTGTAAATCACCCAAAGAGCTTTTGATAACATTTGGAAAGCTTTTGATCTTGCTGCCACTCTTCTTTTTCAATGTCTTAGATACATATGTGCAAACAAACACACACACACACACACACTCACTTACACACACAGTGCCCTCCACGATTATTGGCACCACTTTTAAAGATTTACATCAGTAAGTCTTAATCCTAGTGGTGGCTAATGTCTCACAGTCTGAAATAACTGCAAGAAGTGATTAAGGTGTTGAAATGGCCTTCGCTGTTCCACTGATTCAGAATATTATCTTGTTCTGAAATAAGATGTGCATGCAAGATGACCCGTGAATATGTATGTGAGTGTGAGTGTGTGTGTGTGTATGTGTGTGTGTGTGAGACTGTGTCTGTCTTTAAGTAATAACAATACATTTCACTTGTATTTTCTTCCATGTGAGTATCCATAAGCCTAACACAGAATCTCATCAAAACCTTAACCTCAGTGACCAAAAAGCAACTGCCACTTTCAGGTTCAGACAGTAAAACAGAAGGCTTGTGATAAAGCGCTAGTGGTTTCTCTTTGCCTTTTCTAAGTAAGAACTTTCTTGTCCTGGACTGTACTAAAGTACCCCAGTATTGCAGTGATACAGATATTAAGTAGGATATCCACTAGAGGGCAGGGGCAAAAGTTTCTGACAATTAGCAGTGGAGTTAATATCCAAAAATAACTGTTTGTGCCCAGGTGATGTAACTAGATATTTATAATTCCACACTAACTCACACAAGCTCTCTTCAAAGATGGATTTTGAAATGTATTGTCTTGCTTGAATGACCAAATTGTTCCACCAGTTCCAGCTTAACTTGTGCAGCTTTGACATTCTGGTGCCTGTACAGCACAATAACTGCTGCCCCATTTGAGGTGGAAGAGAAACCCCCCTTGAACAAACAAAATGCAGAAAGGGTATATAAAAGTTGTTCTGATGCACTATGCAACATAAAAAACTAGTAAGAAAGATAAAAAAATTTAAATATGGACCCAGAAACTATATTATCAGAAGGCTGATATGTCACCTCTTAACTAACATATTGGCTATACACAATTTCCGGTGGTACTGCTCCATTCATTCTTATCCACTCAACATTCAGAAATGAACGTAGAGTTTGGACAGACGACTCCGTCCATATCTGTATACTTATGAGCATGAACAGACCTTAATTCTTGTCTAAGTCTCTCCTGACTCAGCTAATGTCATGTGTAAGCTTAGATATTCTTTTAAGAATGTGATGGGACTCTTTTTCCTCCAAATTCCTTGGGAATCGTGTTAGGTTACATAGCATCATGTACTGCATAAAGTGCCAGGAGATTTTAAATAAAAGTCTGCATGTTGCTGTCAAAAAGATAAAAGTGAATGGTGGTTGGATCTTCCAGCAGGACACTGATCTAGAGAAATCCACAATAAAATTAAACGACCAGAGGATCAAGCTTGTGACATTAACATTCCTGTCCCTTGCATTAAACATTATTTAAAACATGTGAAGATTAAAGTCCAAAGATTAAAGTCCAAAAGAGAGGAACAAGGACCCAAAAGGATCTGGAAAAATTCTGTATTGAGAGCTTTTTTTTAGATTGCTTGCTCTTTATATTTCAGTCTTGTCAAGTTTTGGGGAAAAAAAACATACATTCTAGAAGGGAGATTGCAAATGCAGGAGTGCCACTAATTGTGAATTTTGAAAAAATATTGTATAATTGTTTTTGTTTTATTTTTGACTAAATTTTGTTAACTAAAGGTTAGATATTCTCATATTTTCAGTATGAAAATGGGCTAATTATTTGAAATGTCATGTTATTGTTGCATGTTATGTGTTATATGTGCTGAGTGACATTTTCTCCAACAAAATTGGAATTTGTTGTAATTAAGCACTTACATTTCTCATTTGTGTAAACTACACCATAAACAGCATGTATCAAAAAAAGAACATTGTTATTCTAATTTCGGTATATATTGTAGTTTGGAACAAAACATGTCATATGTGTTATATCTACTTCCTCTGTACAAGTGAAGTGTTAAATTAATAATTAGGATATTTGTTTCATTTTATCAGTGTCTCCCAAAAAGAGCAATTCATCTAGATTATGCAAGGCAATTTTAACTTTTACTCACCACACAAGTCATTATTTGCACATTGAATATTGTGACTAATTACTTTGCACATTTCTTGCAAATTATCTTTTTTTATGTCCATTTTCCTCTCTTGCATGAGCTGCATCTATGCACAGTTAGCACATTGTTTTTATACAGTGCCAGACAACAGAGGAAGCACTCGTGTTAACTTCACAGTCTAAGGATGCCTCACAGTGAGCACCACTATGGAAGCAGCTCCTTCTCAGACAAAAGTGTGAACCAAAGTGTGAACCTAACTCAAAGATCTTCTCAGAGATACAGGCCCGGCCCATCTACTGCTCTGGAGATGCAGATTTTACAGCTCTGTCAGGTCCTTCTTTTTTTTAACCAGAACGTGTTTACTCTGCTGAAACGCACCATGACTGACATTTTTTCTATTACTGCAAATCATCTGTGGCCATCCAAATTCAGACAAAACATAGCCTGTTTATTGCCAGCAGCTACATGTTGATGGAAGAAGGGATTTTGCAGGAAAAAAGAGATTGCTTCTGCAGTGGTCTGGTAATTGGATGTGTTGGACTTACTGGAGAGGATTAGCTGACGACCAAAATCTGTTGACACACACAACGTTCACACAATCGTATCACAATGGCAAGCACCTGGCAGAGTCACTGAAGTGAACTGTAAGCGATAAAATGTAGTAGATGTCAAAAGGGTCACTGTCAAAAACTACAGTGACTCGCTTGTAAAATTGATTGCTTAATAACACAAGAGGTAGAGTTCTGCTCTAAAGACTGAGGGAAACTTGTTTCTGTGTCGCTTATGTAGAGATTAGAGACTGGCTTAAAGCTACCACATCTTATATGGGCCTCCAATGATGGGTAATTCCTGGATGTTCCCTCTGTGTTGAGATGCCCTGTTAATCTATCCTGACATTAGAAAAGGCTATGGGCCCAAACATTCCATTTGTATGGTCTCTACATAAATTCTGTTTGGACATGGTGCATTTTCTGCATATATGTGTGTGAAGTAATGTTATGGTGTTACAATTTTGTAACAGTAACTATAACGCTAACTGTGTAGCTAGCTAGTTGTCTCTTTACCAGTAGGGAATCCCCAGACCCTAAAATGCCCTGGTTTAATCTAGAGTGGTCCAAAATTGTTCATGTGCATCGCTATTAGCTTAGCGTTAACAAATAAAATGAATAAAATCCCACAAGGGCGCTGAAGGACGGAGACCTATTTTGTCTCACAGAGGGCAGCAATTTTACAGCCTTTGTTTTTTTTTCTCATTTTTAGTCGACTTTAATGCCCCAAACTGAAGGCCTAACTCTGATAATCACACTCAACCATAAGTCTACTGTTGACATTAATCAAACTAAGGCAATCATTTCAGTTATTTTTTCTGTTCCATCAGGCCTTCATGAGTTTAATTAAAAATAACCCAATTTCTCATGCTTTTTTTAGGCATAAATTCAAAGACTTGAACTGGGCTGCTAAGAATTTGAATATGTTGAACACAGTGTGTGTTTCTATGTTATATGCTTATGGGCCTGATTTCCCCTTGGACAACCTGAGATTTTTACATTTTATTTCATTTTATACATTTAATTATTTATTTTGTTCACCGCTTTCAGTTAACCTATAAGATCTCTTAAAATTAATGCACATTTATTATCCTTAATTTATTTTTGTGTATTTTATTTTACTTAAACTTAAATCCTACTTTTATTTTATATTAATTGCATTGTTATTTACGTTTTTGTTTCTTACTTTTCTTTTTATGCTTTTATGCATAATGTATGTCTGAAAGCACATTGAGTGACAGTGTGGTATCTAAATAAACTTGTCTTGCCTTGAGTATTATTATAAGTTTTACTGTAAGTTTTACAAGTACTCTGCAAAAAATACGGACATTCCAGATTCGGACAGGCCTAAAAATCAGAAAGAAGTTCTGATGATAATCTCATTACCATGCCTACCTCTAAAAAAATAACCTTGATTAGTATTTAAGCGCTATTGAACTCTCTTCCTTAAGTGGCTATTACGTTTGGCTGTATAAGTTATGTTAATTAATATAGTGGTTTATGTTAGTTTGTGCTTATAGACTCTCTCAGAGTCTGCACCCTGTCACCAGCTCATGGGTTTTAATATGTCTCCTGATGGTCTGACTACCCTTTTGTCACGCTTTGCTGTGTTTCATCCCGACACAAGCCACATACACAGACCTTCATGGGTTTGATTCTCTTTATTTCATCCAAAACTATAAACAAAAACCAGGCTCAAGGGCCGATACGAAGTCAGACACTAAAGATGCAAACACAACAAAGAGTAAGGTGAGGGTGAACGGACAACAAAACCAAGTACAAGGGAAACTTAAATACACAAACCTAAACACAAAA
>JBBPCX010068576.1:0-12106 GCA_037974365.1 Hydrocynus forskahlii
TATATATACATATTTATGTACATGCATACCCACACATATACACATAAAGTGTATAAATCAACAATACAATATAATAAGTATGCAAATGAATTAGGCTACATAACCGAGTCACAATAAATCAACTAAAGTAAACTATCTGAAACTTAAGATAACGCAATACTGTAACGTCTTCGTTGTTTATTTACAATACAGAGTGACCTATAAAATCTGTTTATAAATACTATAAACATATTATATGTACAAATAATACTTATGTGTTAACAAATATGCATTTGTTAACATTTATCTTTATGTTTATAAATATAAATCCATATTGCGTATTCATATTGTAGATTGTACATAATTGTGTATTATATTGCTCAGTATACTGTTCATTATATCTTTACATATTGTTGTTGTTTTATACTGTTGTGCTTGAGAGACACCATCGACTGGAATCAAATTCCTTGTTTGTGTTCGCTCACATACTCGGCCAATAAACGCGATTCTGATTCTGATATGATGACTGGCGCTATACGATGGGCTCTGGGTCCAAAGTCCACTGGACACTTGCTGTGTCTGCTGGCTGCAGGACTAAACGCCCGAACACTGCAGCAGCGGTCATATCAAGAAGCGCCTTGTGTGAAACTGGGCACTGCATCAATTGACGCACCAGCCGTTCTAGGTATAGCCAGTTTTCAGCCTTTCTAGTGTTAATCCATTTAACCCAGTGAAAGAGGGAGCATGATGCTGACCCAAAACAGTACAAAAGAACAATAAAGTGTGGCTATATGAGATTCTTGGATACAGTACTTGGCTGCAGTATACTTCAGTATATCCTGTAAGGTTTCTAGAGGAATCCTCTGCCATACGTCTCAGAAAAGCCCTCTGTCAAAGACCCATCACTAAAGAGTGGAGCACAGTGAAATAAGTTGGAAACTTTTATAGAAAGACCAGTCTTAAAACCTGAAATGGGGGAAAGGTTTTTTTTGAGGGGGGGTTTGTGTGTGTTTTTAATAAGGGTCATTTTAGAGACGTTTCCCAAAAGAACAAGTTGCCAACCAGAAGAATAATCTGTCGGTGCAGTTGTGGGAGCTGCAGCCAGAGGCTTGTAAAAGTGCTCTTGTTGTCAAGAGTTATAGGCATCAATTCTCTGGAAGTGCACCTTTTTTTTGCCAAGAACCGTTAGCAAGCCTTATCTTGAGGGATTTTTTTTTGACATCAGTGTTTACGAACAATAAAACATTAGCGGAAGTGTTAACATGAACTGGTGGTTTTTGCACGTAAAGTGCAGGCTATTACAAGGGTTCAGGCCTCTTGAAGCGTTTTTCACTTTAATAGCTTCAAATCACATTTTGTGCTTTTAAAAGTCTAATAGACAGAGAAGTTGTTCGGACTAGCAATGCTTTGTTGAAGATCTAGTGATGAGAAAGGATAACCCTTGGGTGGTCTGTCCAGCACATTAAGGAATGATGTTTTTAAACGCTCCACAAGATTTAGACGCGATACATTACCCTGTGATCCTTAAAGGCATTACCTCTGTAACGTGTGCGGTCATAGAGCTTCTGTGCCTGACTTTGCCTTTGTCTCTTGTAAGTTCTGAATTGTTTTGTTTAATTAATTTAGTCCTTCATCACTATAATGGCTAGTGTTATTACTTAATAAGTCCATTTGGATTCTGAACCCAAGTTATCAGTGTTAGATATTCATGTTCATCTGTTTGCTTGAGCTGCTTGAATGCTCCCAAATAGTCCCAGGCTTACAAAAACTAATTGGTTCAGAGTTTGAAAAAGGTCCTTGGTCGCATAAGTCTCATGAAAAACTGGCTATTTAAAGAAAAATCTACTGCATTATTCGTAGAACTTTTGGCCACCTTTATTTTAAAGAGTGTATCGCATTGGAGAAAGCTGTCCGGAGTGCATTCATCTGCTTATTTGCATGACTATCAGGGGGAGAAATACTGACACTTGATGCCCCCTTGAAACCAGCACCCCCCCAAAAAAAAAATAAAAATAAATAATAATAATAAGATTATGAGGAGATCTCCATGATTGCCACCAGTTATTTTGCACACTGATTACTGTCAGTCCATAACTTCTTACAAAGTACACACTGTAAGCAGAAGTGGAAGCGGATATTCTTGTTTTGCTGAAATATTTTCTCTAAAGAAAATGCCTGGAGGCAGATGGGGCCCTGTTGTGTGTTCCATAGCTTTGTAGTGCTTTGTTTGGGTCTGACCTGGGCTTTTAGTAAGCTTGAATAAGCCGATGTTGGAGACAGAGAAAGAATGAAACCTGATTTGATGTTACATGGGAGAAGATCATTGACTAATATGTTTAAATACTGCTCTGAAACCTTCTTATTGAGTTGTTTCACCAGAGATGTCATGGAGAGAGGGGCTCTGTGGGTTTACACTACGGTAAACAGTAGAGCGCTTTGTCTAGAGAAATAAGGGAAGCTGTCACTCTCTTTACTCTGAGCACCACTAAGCTTGTGACCAGTTTAATTCTCTTTTTGCCAGTGTTGGTTTATGTAGCCTGTACCCATGCATCTGTCCAAAACAGACTGAAGTTTTATATAACATATATGTACATGGTAATATTTTGGAATTTGGGTTTGTTACTTTGCTGCATGAAGGTCTGTTAAGGTCTATTCATTACTTTTGTTTATATGAATCATTTTTATTTTACATAACTTTTATTTACAGTGGTTACATAATTAATTTGTTTTACATTCTGCATCTATGGGTTGACTTCTGATATTAATTTTTTGGTGTTGATGTCATGAAATGAGAATACAGAAATGCACATTATGGAATTTTGGGCTTGATCTTCTAACCGATAATTAATGCTTAATTGTTGGTGATACTGCTATGATCTTAGCATGGTGGCTGTCACTACCTTTTTAAGTTTCAGCCGTCCTGGAGTAGCAATAATGTGGAATCTTGAGGCATCATGAGATGCAATTTAAGTGCCAGTTTAGAGCAGGTGCTGTTTGTCAAATGGCCCTTTTTGTAGGGAGGCCTTTCGGTGTTAATCTTGTGGAGCAGTGCTTTGGTGGAGCAATGCTGTGTTGCAGGCAGTATGATATAAGGGTCTCTCGGTGCAGGGACATTAGTCTTTATCTTTAGACGATTGCTTGGACACCCAGTAGCACCAAAGTGGCACAGACAAATGTGGCCCGCTTGGCTCGATTCAGTTAAACTGTCAATGAACCCAACTGAAAATCGACATCACAGAGAGGCGCAGATTGATTGTTTAATGCTACCTTTAAATCTAATTGTTTTCCATGTCTTTGCAGGGAACCAATCAGCTAGGGCTCTGTTTTGAAGGCAGAGGTTGCTAAAGTGTAGTGAGCCAATATGTTGTTAGTTGCTGGACATGTTTGCTAATTTCAGCTTCTAGTCATAGACCAGATAAATTGAATAAAAAAAAACATGTAAAATGAATCTTTTTAGGTCTTCTTTTTCTTTCAGACTTTTTCCTTAGTTCCGTCTGTTTTGACAGATGTGAACACTCCCACCCGTACTGAGGTGTGCGCTATGCTAATGAAATGGTAAATGGTTTGGCAATAATTGCAGGTCTTAGTCTGCTTCCGACTGAACTCTGGTTGAGTTCAATTCTGGTTAAAATGCATGTTCAAGATGTACCACACCAAATTAGGGAGTACATCAGAGCATGCTTGCCTCTTTTTTCTAGAAGCACGTCAGCACTCTAAGTCTGTTTAACATTCTTGTAGCACAAGCTCCTGCTAATAGTTGAAGATGAGCAAATAACTAATAGCTGGGTAGTTTTGATTTTAGCGTTCATTCAAATTGACAAACCAATCATCAAGAAACAGAGAGTCATTTGTATTGCTCTGATTGTGATTCAGGTGTAATAAGCCTCTTTTAAAACAAAATAAGGACAGAAAAATACATTATATCAAGAATGTTCATTTTCTTGTGTGTAGTTTGAAATGTGAAACCAGCAAACTAGGTGTTAAAACAACCAACATGTTATCAAAAAGATTTCACCATGCTATCTGTTAGGTCATTCACCTTTTTGCCCTTAGCTTTTTTCACGCATAGTATTCACAATAACCTGGATTTGAAGAATGGAAGTTTGTTATTCATACAGTGAAAAAAATGTCATTTAGGGTGCTTGATTATGTGCGTCACGCAAACTCAATTATTGCAAAAATTAAGTTAAGTGAAAGACAAGAATACACCGGTGTCCCTTACAATACGGTACCCGTGACTCGAGTATTTGCTGATATAGAGTTACAGTACTTCTAGTTAAGTAGCTGTACAGCTCACTCTTTAAACAGTGAAACATTTTATTTTGGTGTAGAAAGCAAGTAAGTAAAGTAAGGAATTCACTATATTTACCGTATGCATGAGCATTCAGATACATCCCTGGGCCTGGCAAAAGTGACGTATAGTTTTGTTTCATGTCTAAATTTTTTCTCATATGTGCCACATTCTTTAGCTGTTAAGCTGTGCTTTCTCAGCTTGATGCTCTAGGACTATGCCTTGAGACTAGGGGTGTAACACAATCAAAATATTGTGGTATCACAATGCAAAGATAAGTAATAAAATGCGTCTTGGATATATGACAATGCCCTGTGGAGAATACGCATTCCAAGAATTATGATATTTGATGTATTTGCATTGTTTCTGATGTTAAATCAGCACATTCATGTCAAATATCGTCCTCCCCGCCTTCCAGCTCTAGTTTAGCAAACTGTGAACTGAATACAATCATAATTTTTCTTTATCAAAGTTTCATTCAAAATATTGAGTGTATCTACCCTATTTTTGAGTGTTTCGAATTGTGACCCCTGAGTTATCTATTGAATGATGATTTGACTGTATCCCTACTAGAACCTTGTAAAATATTACCAAGATATTTAAGCTAGCTATTTAGGCTAGTAGGCTAGCACACATGCTCCCATGAGAAACAACATGAGTTACACTGCAGGAAAGCTACACAAAAGTCATTAGAGGCAAGGTGGTCAACCAGTGGGGGCAGTGAAACATAAGTGTTAGAAACAAACTTGGACCTCGCTGGCATTTACAGTTTTATAAAAATATTTTTTTAAATGCTCAGTGTTTGTAAATTATTTTTAAAAGATGTTCTTAAAAAGCAGCAATGAAAAGTTGATCAGTTTATTGTTTAGTTCTCTTTTTTGCTATTGCAGTACCCGTGAATTGTGAAGAACCACAAACTCATGATGTGGTAAAAAAAAATGCCTATACAAATTAATGATGTGGTAAAAAATGCCTATATGCTACGCTGTTAGCATATACAAATAGTGTTGCTGTTTTCTAGTTTTTTGCTGTTTTCTGTCTTTTAAAAAACTTTACATTACAGAGATATGTAGTGAAACCAATGGAAATGTTAATTATAATGTGACAAATTTTTACCACCCCACTACTGGAATGTGACTTCCTAGTGTTCTGTAAAGCTTGCCTGACCGTTCTCTTCTTGCAAAGGGATTAATCTTATATGACTTCTTAATACTGTTTCTCTCATCAACTGTCCTCCTTTCTTCTGTTCTATTATTTCTTGTGTTATGAAATTAGATGTTACTGGCACCGATTCAAAAGATCCTGTTTGTTGTTTACATAGCTTTGAACATATGGCACGTATATTGGCAGTGTCCCCTAGACACGGATAAAAATTGTTGTGAGATGCATCAACCAGATTGTTTAGTGGTAATTTTGTTCTCTGTGGATGCCTTCTGTGTGAAGAAACATTTTAAATGCAGTACATGGCGTGGATCTGTCAGAACTATCAGATGGGCTTTGACGTTGTTTGTGATGACTTGGATCTAATGAAACAATTAGTGAAGTTAGGGATCACGTTAGGTAAGACATTTCTGCTTTTAGTGGCTTTCATATTTGTCTGGGTTCAGACAGGCTGCTTGGTGTTGAAGGTCTTGTGTGAGAGACCTACACTGTATGAGCAAAAGTATTGGCACATGTTTTTCAGAGTTTGGGCTGGGCCCCTTACTTCCAGTGAAGGGCAAACTCAAAATTTCAGCATTCCAAGACATTTTGGACAGTGCCATGCGTCCAACTTTGCAGACACAGTTTGGGGAAGAACCTTTAATATTCCAGCATGACTGTATTCCAGCATGACTGTGTACACAAAGCAGGGTCCATAAAGACGTGATTGGCTGGATGAGTTCGGTGTGGAGGAACTTGACTGGCCTGAACAGAGCCCTGACCTCAACCAAATCCAACATCTTTGGGATGAACTGGAACGAAGATTGTGAGCCAGACCTTTTCATCCAACATCGGTGTCTGACCTCATAAATGCTCTACAAATTGAATGGGCACAAATTCCCACAAAACTCCAAAATCTTGTGGAAATCCTTCCAAGAAGAGTGGAAGCTGTTCTAGCTGCAAAAGCCGGACCAACTCCATATTACTGTCTATGTCCCAATATTTTTGTCCATGTAGTATATATCACCTAAGTTTCCATAACAGACTTCCTAACAAACCAATTCTAAAACCTATGTTCCATGCATAATATTATTGTAGATCATATTAAGGTCAGCCATCATGGTACGCACATCATGTTAAAACAACATGCGGCAGCTCAGATTGTTTCGTGTTGCCAGGATAAAATCTTATCAGTGATTTAATGGGTGAGGACCTCTCTTTGTTTGATTGTATTAGCTCTATGGTAATTAATCTGACCAGGACTCCTGAGGATACCACACTTCATCAAAATGCCTTATTGGGTTGTGCATACAAAAACAGCTGTAGGTTTTCAGAGAAAACATGTTCCACCAGGTCATTAGTGACACAGCCATCATTAGTTCAGTCACTGACTGGTTTTTGTGTATACTTGGTCTTTCCTTTTTGGGTTTCTTTTTTTGTATAGAACTTAATAGTAGTAGTAAAATGAGTGGAATGTGGATTTTGACATGCATGCAGAAGGATATGGGGGTGTAAAGATTTCATTACTGTTATGTTAAAACTCCAGTTTCTTTTCTCTTTTTATTTTTTTCAAACCATTTGAAAACAGCTGCCCTTTACAATGTGTGAAAACGACCAATAGAAATGGTCAAGGATTATCTCTTTTTTTCAGACCACAAAATTTATATACGAAATTAGGAGCGCTATAAATTATTGGATGACAAGGAAAATGCTGAGTGCAAAACATATGATATGAGCTTGGTATGAGGGCATGACAGGTTTGACAAATTGCCGCCATTTCCGTGATGGTCCTCCTCATGTTCAGAATTCCTCAGTCCTTCACTCTACTCTTCATAGCTATGGTTGAGCTCACCCCCTTCGCAGGACACCTTTTCTGCTACTTTCTATAATAAAAAACACACCAAATAAAATAATTCAATACAATTTACAAAAAGCAATTATATACCACTTACACATGGCTCTCAAAAGCTTTGAGAAGCTACAATTGTGGCTTTTATAGCAACATTTTGGCTTTGGTTTCAGCTAACTTTTTTTTTTAGACTGTAATAGCGAAGATACTTACAATTATGCTTTATTGTAACATATAAATATATGCATTATTTTTGACATTTTGCTTGATCAGCTGGCTTTTAGTTGCCTGTTTATATTTTGAACTGTAGTAGTGAACCTGTGTTTCATTATAAATAAATGTTTTACTACAAGTATTTAAAGCCTGTGCTAGTTGCCATACCATGTTGATGTTTTAAAAAATGTTTAGTGGGAAAGATATGCCAGGAATCAGTATTTAAACATCTTAGATTTAAACAATATAACATATTAATGCAACTTAATAGTAATTTATTGCTCCAAAAATGTCTGGGCATGTAATTGCCTAATGATGGAGAGTGGCATCTCTCTCTGGCAGGGTAAACAGCCCCACATCAGAGGCAGTGGCGAGTGGCAAAGCCAGTGAAGATGGCCCACACATCACACAGAATCATTGTGGTTTAGCCTTACATGATTGAAGCATCTGATTCTGATTTTGATCAGCAGCCTCCTTTACAGCAAAATAGATAACTTTGCTGTTCTCGACTGGTCTCTGAATGGTGATTGAATTGGATAACGTGCTGTCTGCTGGCATTATTAGTGATCTGATTACATTTGCAGCTAATGTTCAAGAACCTTTCACCATATAATGGCTATCACACATATCTTCTGCCCTATTTTGAATGTTCAACATTATCAGTAACTTATAGCTAGCTAAACACAGAGACATTGTGAGGTCTGAGCAGTCAGGGCTACGGCCCCGAATGTTTTATGAATGGCCTGGGGCTGCAGTGGAGAAGTCTTTTTTTTGCTTAGGCAGGTTCCAGACTGAGTGCAGTGACCTGGACCTATCTAAGTGGTAGCTGTGATAACACCTGGTTGAATTCTCTAAAAGCTAAGGAAATGGGCCTTAGCGCTTCCTTTATTGTCGCCTTTAGCATAGGGTATACTGGACCATTCTTTATATTCACACACATTAATGGTCACACTTCACTCCTGTTTAATCTAATCTACACTATATGGACAACCGACCATTACTCCAACAGGGACTTTAATGACACCGCATTCAAATACATAGATTTTAATACGGAGTTGCACCCCTTTGCGCTATAACAGCTTCCACTCTTCTTGGATGGCTTTCCACAAGATTTTGGAGTTTCTGTGGGAATTTGTGTCCATTCATTCTGTAGAGCATTTATGAGGTCAGACACTGATGTTGGACGAGAAGTGTCGTGTTTCTGTTTCATGCACCAGACTGAAGACACGTGGCTTTCAATCTGCCGCTCCCAGGCTATGGAATAATCTTCTGCTGGATTTGCAATCAGTTGAATCAGTTGAACTGTTTAAATCTAAGCCTAAGACACACTTGTTGGCTCTCGGGTAATTTCTGCTGTCATCTTTGTTTTGTTCTGTTTTAGTTTGCTTAAACACTGCTTTTCTTTTTCTTTTTCATACAGCGCTTTTGGACTTTTGTCCAGGAACGACGCTGTATAAGCATTACATCCATGGACTCCGGAAGCATTTTTAATGTGGGGGAGGGACACAGGGCTCTAAGTCTGAACTGTTGTCCGGGAGGGGAAAGTAGGGCGTACGAAACAAATGACACCAGGGTTAAAAATCCTGATTAATCAGTAATAATCAGAATAATCAGGATTTTTAACCCTGGAAAACCAGTTTCAAACCGTTGTACTGTGTGAAACTGGTTTTCCTCATTTCCATTATAAAAATATTATGATGCAGATCAGGTTTTGGGAACTAACTTTCAAAAATTGATCTTAGCTTGAAGTGTTTTACTTTGATGGATCCTTCTTCACATGTGGTAAATAATTGCTGTGCAGTGATCTGGCAGAGGGATAGAAGCTTGAATGAAACCAGCCACCATCAGGCTGAAAGGGACTTAACTGCACTCGTGTGTGTCTGTTGTTACTTAAAACAGCCTCTCAGCAACCTCAAAAACAAGAACGAGTTTTTGTAAACTGTAAGATGGCTGGATTTTGAATGTTCGCCTGTAGTAAATAAATTGTTCTTTCACGCGATTATGAGAATGTCTGTCACAGCGGAAACTATTCACCAATTCATGCTCCACTCAGGGCGTCTGCTGCTAGGTAAGCCTACCTCACAGAAGTCGCTATACAAGAATGTATGAGTTTTACTCTTTAAAATGCATCTGCACTGACCAGCGTTGAAGAGTGAAAGTGACAAATAGTATTAATCGCTGTTTCTGTTTTTCTTTGCCATTAAAATGAGGTATTCAGTTTTGATTTCTCTTGTGTGCAATCTTTCTCTTATATGTGCAATATTTCTGGTGCAACATATGCAATGTTTGCGGGTCTCGCATGTGTTACACTCAGACAAATCGCTGAGTGGATAAGTGAGGGGGGGATGAAACTAATGATGTTTAAAAATGGGTGGGAGGCACGTTTCCCCTTAATATAATGGTTTTGGCACCCATGCATACAAGGCATCTCAAGCCAGTTATAACCATAGAATAACAACCCTTCACACTATCTTGAAACCCATAATTTGACATCACTAATATATATATATCTATACATACATACATACATACATACATACATAAATAATAATTAAAAAAAATATATATATATATATATGTATATATATATATACGTATGTATGTTGCGTAAACACAATATACATAATATACATTCTGCCATAACAATGGAAATTTATAATAATATAATAAAGGCTTATAACGTCTTCTTTTTTTGTTGGAGGCCTGTTTTATCTTTGTGTTTTCTTTTTGGTTGAAACAGAAAGTGACCCGTTTTTTGACGCATTATTTGGAGGGCTGAACTTTTTTGGTGGTGACTAGTCAATAATTAAGAGGGTACCTAATAATTAATATAATGCGTCAATAATGTTGAAGCTGCTATTCATTACTTTGCTTGTTGGTTTCATCTGGGATCTGGGTAATATAATGATGAGTGTTTTGTGTGTGTGTGTGTGTGTGTGTGTGTGTGTGTGGTGCAATAGCAAGGACAGACTGTCTCTATGTTGTTGCTTTTTATAAGGGAACTTTGTAGAAGCCCTTGCTTTTACATCCTCTAACTCAAAACTAGCTTCAACCAATTATGGGAAAAATTCAATTATGTGACCCTTTTTTTTTTTTTTTTTTGGAAATGCCAGAAGCCTTATTCATTGCCTATGAATGGGTTCTCAGAAATGTTGCCCTGCATACGCAAACCCCTTACCTCCCTACCACAACAGTCTTTGCATTTTTTTCCCCTGCATGTCAAAACTGGGATTCTGAGCTGAGCTTTACCACGCCTCTCTGGACAGAGCAACAAATACCCTCCAGACTGAAGCCTGACAGTTGAGAGCAGTTTCGCTGATGCCTAGAACACAAAAGAAACACTACCTGTATTGTAAGTTAGTGGTCCGGGCCTGCTTTCGCTCTTCATTGTGATTGTTCATGTTGGAGGACGTTGGAGCTCGCTCTGTGTAATCAGTTCACACCAGAGCAGCCAAAAGAAACACATGCTCGTTTGCTTCTTGGCATCTATAGTGACTAAGCCCAGATTTACTTTAGTTGCCATTGGCTTCAAAGATGTCTGTAATCACAAAAACTCTCTAAAGATCTTTTCTGGGGGCATACCTTGCAATGGTGGCACTTTGCCTTTGAGAATATTTTCTGTTCATCTGTTTCATTGTTTCAAAGACCTTTGAGTTTAAAATCTTTCTCTCTACTGTATTTTCTTTAGCTGTATTTTTTCTTCAATGCAGGAAAAGGTCTTTTCAGATGTATTTTGTAATCTACCATGATTAGATTATCCACTTGTCTATATAATATATCCTTCTCAAATACATTATATGCACAAAAGTATTGGGACACACCTGTTTTCCAGGGTTTAGCCTTGGCCCCTTACTTCCAGTGAAGTGCATTCTTAATGCTTCAGTATAGCTAGACATTTTGGACAACGCCATGCTTCCAACTTTGTGGACAGTTTGGGGAAGAACCTTTTCTATTCCAGCATGACTGTGGTGCATAAATACATGTTTGGATGAGTTCAGTGTGGAAGAACGTGACTGGCCCACACAGAGCCCTGACCTCAATCCCATCCAACACCTTTGGGTTGAACTGGAACGGAGATTGCGAGCCAGACCTTCTCGCCCAACATCAGTGCCTGATCTCATAAATGCTCTACCCAATGAATGGCCACAAGTTCCCACAGAAACTTCCCACAAAAGAATGGAAGCTATTATAGCTGCAAAGGGAGGACCAGCTCCATATTAAAGTCTATGTATTTGAATGCCTTGTCATTAAAGTCATTGTTGGTGTAATGGTCAGGTGTCCCAATACTTTAGAGGTGTCCATATAGTGCACTGCTCAAAAAAATAACTGGAACACTTAAACAACACAATGTAACACCAAGTCAGTCACACTTATGTGAAATCAAACTGTCTACTTAGGAAGCAACACTGATTGACAATCAATTTCACATGTTGTTGTGCAAATGGAATAGACAACAGGTGGAAATTATAGGCAATTAGCAAGACATCCCCAATGAAGGAGTGGTTCTGCAGGTGGTAACCACAGACCACTTCTCAGTTCCTGTGCTTTCTGGCTGACGTTTTGGTCATTTTTGATGCTGGCGGTGCTTTCACTCTAGTGGTAGCATGAGACGGAGTCTACAACCCACACAAGTG
>JBBPCX010068577.1:0-12106 GCA_037974365.1 Hydrocynus forskahlii
AGTATAGATGTGAGATCTGAAGTTCTGAGAGCATAAACATGAGCTTCTCTCACCACAATCTCACACACACACACACACACACACACACACACACTCAGGTTTCCATGTTGCTTCTGTTGTCTGGTTCATCTTTCCTCTTTATTGGAATATTGCTCCTCTATTAATTCTCTATTCATTCTCTTTCCCACCTCTATTTCTCCTCTGTTTGTCTCTCCTCCTCTGTTCCTTCTCCATTCCTCCTCAGTCCTCTTCTGTTCCTCTTTTATCTCTCAGACAGAAGCAGCTCTGGCTGGTTCTGCCACATTGGTACCACAGACTGTGATACTGACACTCTGACCATATTTTTGAAACCTCTTAAATAATCACTCCGTCTTATTCCCTGTAGCCTAGCAACAGTTGCCAGCATACAGACAATTTAATGGTAACTATTTTACTTTCCTCAGTATTAAAAACTTTCATGTTGGTTGATTTTTGTGTTGTCAGTTTCTCTAAATCTAATAATAAATTTAAATAGTGAAAGTGCTGAATAATTTATTTCTTGCATTCTACACTTCCTTTCTATTGTATTCTGAGGTAATCATATCTCTTCGGTTACTTCATTCTGTTCTCTTATTTTATTCTATTTTATTCTGCCCTAATATTTTAAACTTCCTATCTAATGTATTGGATTTTTTTTTTTCATTTTACTCTACATTTTACACGTCTGTTTTATTCAGTTTTAATTTATTCTACTCTAACATTCTATATTTCTATTGTAATCTATTCAGCACTGTATTCTAGTCCATTACACTTCCTCAGCTGTTTGAATGTGTCAGGATTGTCAACCATTCTGAGAATGTTTTCTTTTAATTTTTTTCATGCTGTGTTTTTTTTCATGCTGTGTGTGTGTGCGTGTGTGTGTGTGTGTGTGTGTTATCAGTTGGGTGTTATGACTAGGGCACTGTATTTTTTGTCCTTTAGACCCCATCGGAGCTTTCTCAGCAAACAGTATACATTTCTGTACTCAGTCATTCTGGGGGCTGAAGAAGGAGAGAGAAAGTGTGTGTGTGTGTGTGTGTGTGTGTGTGTGTGTGTGTGTGTGTGTGTGTGTGTGTGCGTGCATGTGGGAGGCATGAGCACTGATTGTTTTTAATGTGTTGGTGTTTTGGACAATGTCATGGACACTGTTATGTCATCACTATAACAGTAAATTGTGTCTTGATGTGTTTTTCAGAGCACATCACAGGTATTACCAGCATTCACAAAACACTGGACAGTTGTCAGAACAGAAGAAGAGTTTTTATTCTTTTTGTAATAATTAGAGTTCTAAAATGGGTGGAAATATTTGACAGCTCTTTCTGAAATCAGTCAGTCTCGGTCTTGCATTTTTGCATATTTCATTATGTTAATCATAGATTGACCCTAAGAAAGATATATATAAACATATAAATATACTAAAAAAGGGAACAATTAAAATAAATGAGGGGCAGATTTTAACTAAGTAAAGGGGTAAAACCTCAGTAGAATGAGTAAAGATCATAAAGATCTTATTAGATTAAAGTCATAAGTTAGACTGTATTTGTTTATTACTAGGAGAGAGATGAAGGCAGATTACTCTGAAGGCATCATAATTTACTAACTAGCTAGTCCATTTGTTATGATCTGTAGTGGTTGTAATTGTTATTTTTCTGGCGCTGTGGTTGTAGGGGTTTGGAAGCAGCTCTCTGATTTTTGATGTCTCCATAGTTACTTATACCATGACACCTCCCCGTCTCAGGACAGAACAATTTCTGCATGCCAGCTTCTGTTTTCCTGAGAATGTAAATGAGGCTGCCTTGTGTTTGCATGTGTGTTTGTATGTGTGTGTTTTTGTGTGTGCCTTGGGATTACATTCCTGCCTAGTTTAATATTTAGAAACAGCTTGATACTAAAAATCAGCCTTTTAAAAACTTTGTGAAGCCTGTTTGGTTTTAGATTTTGCAGCAGTGGTCATGTTGGGTCGGGTCGGGACTCGAAACCACAAGAACGGGTTCAGTTCTGGCTTTAGTTTCAGACCCACGCAGAACTCTAGAATGTGGTCATTATTTATGGCATTTCAATTTGGTTTAGTTCCCTTCACAGTTTGGGACCTACACATAATACTAATTTTCAAATGATCCACACAGTCTTTCTGACAGACTGTAATGCACTACAGGAAGTGTAGTGGGCGATATAGCTTCTGTGGCGTTAAAACTATTTGTAAGCATGGCAAATGGTTAAGAAGCAGCTTTGTAACACAAGAGAGTTAATGAAAGATTTTGCTATGTTAAATATTAAAACTGCTCTCGGATCAGCCCTGCTGGGGGGTATAAATAGTGTGTGTGATCTGGCCCTCCGTAAATATTTCAGTAGATCCTGACAGACTTTACATCACTGCTCACCACACACACTGACGAAGACTGATGTCTGTGTGTGTAAGAGACTGTGTGAGACTCTGTGTTTGCATGTGAGTGTGTTTGCATGTGAATGTGTGAGAGTGTGAGAGTGAGTTCACAAAGATGCCCCATGTTGTGTCTGTACATTGAGCCTCTCTAGAAGTACACCCTATTAAAGAACCAATACCTCACATTTTTCTTTTTCAGCTTTTTCCCCTTGAGGTTGTTCATACAGTCTTGTGAAATTCATTGCTAAATGAGCATTTTCCAACCTGTCTTTCTCCCGCAGAATTAAACGACTTTCGCTTCAGTGCCCTCAAGACTGATCTATGTAAATGAGCTCTGCTCTGTTTGGCTGCGCCTTGTTCAGAAAGCAGTCCAGGCTGAAATATTATCATTGGTTGGGGCTAAACTGCTACAGGCTGAAGACGTGGGTGTATGTAAACGTGTTTGGTTTTTGTGATGTCACAAAAACAAAGGATTTCACAGCTGGCTGGTTTTGCAGCTCACTTTTCATATTTGGACTGGGAAGTGGATGGTTCATATTTTGGTAATAATCTGCGTAATATTACTAATAATTTTCTTAATGTAATGTAGTAATAATATAAGTAATATTTAACAATATTTTCAGTCTTCACAGCCTACATCAAACTCATCCAAACAAGATGATAGAAATGTGATTTTCTGTGGTGTGAGCCCTTTAAATTCCATCACTGTTCTGTTTATACAGTTGGGGTGAATTGCAATAATAACTTAAAGCCTGTGGGAACTTCTTATGTTGTGTAATTTTTGCAAAAGTACACACACACACTCTCTCTCTCTCTCTCTCTCTCTCTCTCGCTCTCTCTCTCGCTCTCTCTCTCTCTCTCTCTCTGTATATCTGAGGGACACACCCGTTAGCTCTGGGGTGTGAAGCTGGAGTCGCTCCCAGTATTATTCACCATGGCAAAACACACACACACATTTGTTTTACTATATATGGAGGGACATTCCATTAACTTGTTTAATACTATATCTGAGCAAAACCACACTACACATCCACTGAACACGAAACCCCAACCCTGACCTTAACCTCAGTAACCAAATAGTTCTTAATGCTCTTTTAGTTCATCCAGAAAAGTTGCATTTGTGGTAAAAACTGCACATTTTCATGTGGGGACTAGGAGAATGTCCCCACTTCTACAGATTTGTCTTCCTATCGTTACACACACACACACACACACACACCACCCTGTAATCAATACCATACTTCTCTTCTGAAACACTTTTTACAAAGAAGACTTAGTTGGCAGTCTTGTGTGTGTGTGTGTGTGTGTGTGTGTGTGTGTGTGTGTGTGTGTACACCAATCAGCCACAACATTAAAACCACTGACAGGTGACGTGACATAACATTAGTTATCTCCTTACAGTGGCACCTGTGAAGGGGTGGGACAAATTAGGGCACAAGTACACACTCAGTTCTTGAAGGGGGTCTGAGCGCCAAGATCTGAGTGAGTCTGAAAAGGCACATGACTGGTCTGATCCCACATACGTATGTTTTAATGCACAATTATTCTTTTATTTATTTAATTTACCTAGATTTTAATAAAAAAAATTATCATGTAAAATTTGCAAATAGTTCTGAATTGAGCACTGCAATGTATAAATAAAGTTAATATTTAAATGTGTTCTTTCTAGAGGATGTATACTTATTTACACTTAGACAGTCAATATTACTTTTAGCACAATTGGTGGTTCCGTTACTTATAGCTACATTAGCCTCATTGCTGTTGTGCTAGAACTAAAAAGATTCAGACACCAAATATGTCTTTGCTGACATTTTAGGATAAGTCAGTTTCTCGACTAACTGTTCCTTTAAGTTTGATCCTCCACGCTGACTGTATTCCAGCATGCCCCTGTAATGACACACACTTATCTTATCTAGAGGGATTAGTGTCTCTATAGGGGTCTCACACCCAGCCACCTGTTTGCTATTCTTAGCTGAATCCCAGGCCTGTATGAACGTGGAGCATCTTTCATTTACAAGCTGAAGTACAGTGCATAGTGTCAGATACACACACACACACACACACACACACACACACACACACACACACACACACACACACACTTCTGCTCACTTATTAGAAGCTGTTCCATTGTGCTTCCTTTCATTGGCCACTTTATTAGAGACACCTCCTTTTCTCTGACACTCACTGGCCACTTTATTAGAAACAGCTCCTTTCCCCTGACACTCACTGGCCACTTTATTAGAAACAGCTCCTTTCCCCTGACACTCACTGGCCACTTTATTAGAAACACCTCATTCCCCTAACATTGGCCACTTTATTAGAAACAGCTACTTTCCCCTGACACTTACTGGCCACTTTATTAGAAACACTTCCTTCACCCTGACACTCATTGGCCACTTTATTAGAAACACCTCTTTCCCCTGACACTGTAGCCCACCTGTTGCTGCACATTTTACTAGCCCCCTCTACCCGATTCATCACCGAACAGTTTCTGACCACAGGACCACTGTTACGCAGATGTTAACATGCATATGTTCACGCTGAGGTTACTCAGATTTGTTCTGCATTTGTGCTCTGTGTGAGGTTAAATTTGACGCTGAGAGCTGAGATATCAGTGGTGTGTGTTCTCAGCTGGAGATGAGAATGAAGATGATTTTCAGAGCTGTGCTTCTTCTGAAAGAGAGTTTATTTTAGATTTAATGTCAGAAGCACACTGACGCCTGAAGTGCCTCTCTACAAGGAATCTCTTCTATCTCTGCCTCTCAAGATCACACTTGTTCTTGCTTCTACGGATCAGAGTTTGCTCTGTAAAATGTCCTAAATCTGTCTCCAGCGATATTTTCCATCCCTGGGTGGAAACACATGCTGAAGTTCTGAACCTTTTTCTGCAACAGGGAACTTGGTGTTTTGGAGATGGCGGGTTTATGGGCTATATATGCGTTTGTTCGTAAATCTGTGCAGCAACAGTGGATGAGTGTTGAGCCCCTACTGATTCTCCTAGAGGCTTTTTAGTAGCTCTAATCTGATGCTCCTGTTCAGAAACTCCTGGAGGCATCGTCCTATCAGAGTAAAGTGAACCGGGAGAGAGTAGTTATTTTCTTAGAAGGTGAAAAATGATATGTTAATTTCATGACCATTATCACTAATTGCTTTCTTTTTTTATTGATGGTGTTGATGGAAATATGATTTACTGATAAATGAGTTAACACCACCTTTATTAGAGAAAGGAAAACGAAATGCTGGTATTTTACTAAAATATTACTGAAATATAAAAAAAAGAATAAAAAATCGTTATGTACATTTACTCTGGAAGCAAGTTGGCTAGGAGGTTTTTAAAATCCAGTTAGACATACTGCATGACTTCATCATGCATGTGTGTGTGTGTGTGTGTGTTTTTGTATTTGTATGTGTGTATATATATATATGTGTGTGTGTGTGTGTGTGTGTGAGAGAAGATAAACTGCATGCTCTGCTATGGTGTCTGCACATCTTTTATGTCTGCAGTGTGTGGTTTTATGTGCGATAAGATCAGTGTGGTCTCTGTGGTCGTGAGGCTGGAAGCTCCTAACGGGCATAATTAACCTAATTACTGTGATTGGATAAGCACAGTCAAACTGAGGAAAACACACACCCAGTAATCCTGCTGAGTGGTCACAGTCTCTCTCTCTCTCTCTCACACACACACACTCTCTCTCTCTCTCTCTCTCTCTCTCTCTCTCTCTCTCTCTCTCTCTCTCTCTGTCTCTGTCTTTCTTTTTTGTTAGTTCTGTTAGATTGAGAAATAGGACCCTGTAGAGTCAAGAATTTTATCCAGGGCATAGTGTGCTGGGTCTTTTGCATCAGTTTCACATGCAAATTGGCGTCATTCTGACCACCCGTTCTCTACAGAACAAATACAAACGTGCAGTTTATGGCCCCTAGATTTGATTAAAAATGTGCACTTCTGGCCCTCATGCATATGCATTTGATGATTGCACTGTGTTTACTAAATTTTGAACAGCCTGCAGCCGGTTTAGCTTCTCTTTTATAACGGAACCAGATAAAAAAGAGCTTCCCAGGAACAGTAAACACTAAAACACATTTATTTCAAAGCTACAACAGTGAAATGGTGATCGATATTTTGGGCAATAAATTCCCAAATAAGTCTTTATCAGTTAACAGGAGCCCTGTGTTAATAAGAAGACTGTGGCATGAAGTTTAATGTGCCAAGCTTTGACGAATTAAAGCTTCTCATGGTGTATTTATACATCACTGAGACTCGTGTAGAGTCATTGTTACAGCTCACAGTAATTCATACTGTGTCCTAAACTCCATCCACAAGTCTGCTCCACCTTAATGAAGAGCTGGATGTAGTTTGAGTGGGTTGAGAGAAGTTTTGTGGATGTATTTACAGAAAAGATTTGGGTGACTATTAATTTGTGGCTTATCTGGGCTCAATGAACACTTTAAATGTGATTTTTCACCAAACTGTTCTTTCCAAGTCCTAATTTTTCTCCTGCACAAGTGGACTTGGAGCAGTTCTTTTCTGCTACATTTGGTGAAATCCTCTCAATCCCATTAAGCCTGTTGTGTCTAGATCAGTGTTTCCCAAGCCTTGTTCTGGAGGTCCACTGCCATGGTTTATTGTTCTACTGCCAACACACCTGATTTGACTTATCAGCTCTTTAACACCCCCTTAGTGAGCCTGAAATGGGACTGTTAACAGGGTCCTTTAGGAACGCTGGTCTAGACCCTCTCACTTAACAAAGACTTCCGACCGAGCTTCCATTAGCCGACTGGTCATTTAGAAACAGGAAAGGTCATCCACCTGCTCAGTTCATTTCATGTGTCACGTTTCCTCACGTTTTGTTCTCGTACGTGTTTCGTTAGCCCCTACAATTTCTTTGCATGAGTAGGTTCCTGCTTCAGTACAGTGACAATAAAGGCATGTCTATCTATATATCTGTCTGTCTACAAGCATTGTTACAAAATTTGGTAGGTCAGTGTTTCTCCAAGTGGTCCACCGAACCATTAGACCATTTTGTACTTGGCATTTAATGTTGTTCTTTTTTTGTGTTGGAAAATCCAAGTTGTCAAGTGGATCTTGTTCACTTGCTAGTCAAGTCAAGTAGGTTTTATTTTCATTTCGACTATATAAACACAGTACACAGTGAAACAAAACAGTGTGCTTCCATGACCATACAATACCAGAACAGAAACACAACACTACACGACCGCAAGCGCAGACAGGAGTGTGCAAGAAAAAACGCAAGAGGAACAATACAACTGGACAAGACAAGGCAACATTTAGTGCAATCAACAATAGCTGCAGTCTGGTGAATACAGTACTAGAATAAGCTTCTGAAAATGCTAATGTTGCTAGCATTTAATTCAAGCTAGTGGAGTACAGATGGCATGCAGCTTTAATGAACTGCTGGCAGTGTTAGTAATAGTGCATGTATTACTTCAAAATAATAATAAAAATATATAAACAATAATAAATAAATAATTTAAAAAGTCTAATTTTCTTAGATAAATGGGAACTACATGCCATCTCTGATTTTGCATTGTTTTCTGGTTTTAAATTGGTCACATATGGTCGTGGTATGTTTTTGTCTGTTTGTTTTGATGATGTTATCAGTTTTTAATAAATTATCTTTAAAATAAGGGGTAAAAATTCGATGCAAGACAAATTTTCCTAACTGAAATGGACCTACTACTTGTTTGCTATAGTGTCGGCAGTAATTTTGGACCTTTATGGTGGTAGTATAAACTTTTTAATATAAAGTATCCCTTTAAGTTAATGATAAAATCTAAACACATGCCTAATTATCCATACCGAAGCTACTTGCTAGCTATAACTTTGCTAAATCGATGCCAGCACCGTTGTGTGGTTTAAACTGGTTAATGGTGGCCATGGTGTGTTGGAAATCTCTCCGGCTCTTTGTTTGTTGCCTCCTTAAGCTCAGACACAGTGGGGTGTGGAGGTCCATCTGTTAACTGAGCGGAAAAAAAACAGCTGCTGGAGGATTAAAATTCATGCTGGTTGGAGCTGGGTCAAGGGCCTGACCTGTTTAACACAAAAAGAAAAGCAGACACGTGCCCTAGTTCTTGATTGTATCGGTAATTCATAAAGCCTAGCAGGTCTTGGGATTAGTCTGTAATAAGACGTCGAATAACACAAGTGTTTGATCCCCTTTTGAGTGAGAGGGGATTTTGTAATTCCGGACGACTTAATGCAAAGTCTGTAAAGTCTGTTCGGTGTTTGGTTTGTCTGAAATTTGCTTCAAAAATATCCCAGCAGCATTAAAAGCAGTAGCAGCCTTCTAGACGACTGAATATTGTCTTTACTTTAGTCCGTCTTTATTGATAACAGTGAGTCGTACAGTGTTAGACACCACATACACAAGTCCAATAGGGCCTTCACGGCAGAGTGTGTGTGTGTGTGTGTGTATGTATAATTTATATATACTGTGAGTGGAAAAAAAAAACACACCAAAATGTTTTTCATCACATCTTCTACAAAAGTCAGCGGATATTCATTCAATTTGGTATACTGCGTCCTAAATAAATTTGTCCAAACAGTGCAAAATTTGACTTATTTATAAGTTTGGTTGCCATGGGTACGTGCTATCGCAGACTAAATAAGCTTGTCACTTTCAAAATTTGCTAACCAAAATGTTTTTCAGTCCAGAAGACCGAATTCTGATTTAGAGCTTGGTTCTGCTATCAGGTTACAGCAGTCGTCAACTGCTAAAAGAGTTCCCACAGAAAGGTTGGAACAGAAATGGCCTAGATGTGCTTCTACGAAAGATTCTGTCTCCCGGCACTGTGGATCGGCAACCAGGCAGTGGTCGACCACGACCGTTTGTACACCTGAGAACATTGATGCTGTACGTGATCTTGAGCTAAGCCAGGAGGGCGCACCACAGACTCACGGAACAACTCGACAGATAGCTAGAGAAACGGGAATAAACCAAAGAACAGTGGTTCAGATAATCCATGAAGACCTGAAGCTGAAGTGCCGGAAAAAGCGCCGTGCGCAGCAGTTCACAGCAGGCAATGAAGAGTCACACTTGAAACGGTGCAAGCAGCTGCTGGGCAAGTTTTCAGTGCACAGCGTCAGCTTCACCTGATTTACCGATGAAAAGGTTTTTACTGTGGCACCACCTATGAATGGTTCAGAATGATCGTCTTTACGTACCATCAACAACAAAGAAGGGAGATGCTGGTGCTAAGCGCCTTCTGCAGACCCGCCCCACCTTCAACCTCTCCGTTATGGTGTCAGTGGCAGTCTCCAAATTTGGCTGCACAGAGCTGTTCATCGTTGAACCCGGGGTGAAAGTCAATGGTGCATACTGCTGGGATGTCCTGCTGATGCAGGAGATGGTGGGTGACTTCTTTGTCTTCCAGCAGGACAGCGCCCCAGCACACCATGCGCGGGACACTGTTGTGCTGCTACGTCTTGAGACTCCAGAATTTATTGGACCAGACCTTTGGACAGCAAACTCACCAGACCTCAGTCCGGTCGACTACAGAATCTGGGGTTTGATACAAGACCGCGTCTACCAGACTCCAGTACGAGACATCGAGGACCTGAAGCAGCGCCTCATCTCTGTGTGGGCTGAGCTGAAACAGAGTGTTGTCGACAAGACAATTGATCTGAGGGCTTGTGTTCAGGCCAAGGGGAAGCACTTCGAACAGCTTCTTAAATAAACCATAAAACTTCTACTGAATTTACTTTTTCATAGTTTGTTGGCAACTGTAAGTAACTTTGAATGATTCGGTGATAGCATTGTATTTACATCAAAACACAAAGACTTAGGTTCAGCAAGCTAGTACTGGTTCATGTGAGTAATTAAACAATATTTTGGGGCAAATTTATCGCAGAACCTATGTACCAAAAATTTTGCAGAAGATGTGATGATAAACATTTTGGTTTATGTGTGTGTGTGATTAAGTTTTGTTTTAAATTGCTGACCTATCGCTATAGCTAAATTTATTATGAACTTATCTGCCTCAGATTTCACCACTTTTGAAATACAATAGATGTTAATTTTGTTATAGAAGCTCTCACACTGTGGAACTCTTCTAAACCTGTCTAACATCTCTTCATTTTTATTTACAGCTTTCGACTGATGGTCTGAAACCTGTGGTGTTGAGCAGGACAAATAGATTAGTCATTTTATGCCTTTTTCTACAAGCAGGTTAGCGTTTTATTGTTGAAACCATTGATTCCAAACATTATACACACACTTACATTTACACATATATGAAAATAAACAGTATAAAGTAATAAAACACAAACGTAACACCATAGCTGGGCTGATCGTGGTCAATTTTGGTATTTTGTGCTTCAGTTTGCAGTGTTTCAGTGAATGGGCCTCTTGTGTTCAATGTGGATTTGGAGCATGTACTTACATTCTTAAGAGGGCGGGTTTTCATTCAGAAAATACGACCACAGCTTACACACACACATGCGCACTTACATGTACACGCGCACACACACAGACAAACGCACGCACACACTCCTCCCACTCTCCCACCCTCTTTCGTTCCCGCTCTCTGGCTCTAAGCATACTGGATGGTCTTACTCACTTCGCTCTTCCATCCTGTCACTTCCTCACACACTCCCACACACACTCTGTTCTTCTCTCCCTCACTTACACACACGCTCATGCCCGTCTCCTACAGAAAAGCTGCCTTTTCCTTCTCAGGCTGCCTCCTGCTTCTCATATGAGTCCTCTCCTCTTTCAGGATCTCGGCTGGTTTATTCCATTCGCTTGGGCTTGAATTCAAACCTCAAAGCACCGCCGGACCCTCTGAAGATGCGAATGCTCAGTGTATAGCTGGAGAACCTCTACGTATGTCTACAATCAAACACAGGTAGGAAGGAATTTGGTCTGAGATACATTTACTGTAAAGAAGAAGGATCTTTGGGCAGCCAAGACTGTTGTTTACTGTTTAAAATGGCATTAGGAGTATTATTGCAAACAATGAAGAGTACAAACAGTAAGAGTACAAAGAGTACAAACAGTAAAATAAAGTCAAAGCTATAAAGAGTATCGGTACATATATTTCTTATAGTAAAAATAAGACATTCTTTTACATATATATGTAAATGTATATGTATATATGTAGTTGTCTAATTACTAATGTTGGTTGGCTAATTAAAGATGAAAATGTAATTTTCTCAGATGACTGAAATAGGTTTTCCCTGTCTACTTATTCTCAGTTTAACTCAGAACACAGTGCTTTTTATTGTTTCTTTCCATCATGATGGATTTCTTCCAGCGCATGCTCTCGTTTTCTCTGAAAGCTGAAGGACTGCGATTGGCTGGCGATTCAGGCATGCACTAAATTGTCTGAGCTGTGACTGGCTGAGAAAGTGTTGTCTACAGCTTGACAATCAAAGTTTATGGCTGGTTTCCCCCCCAGTGGGGGTCGTAAAGTGGCACTAATGGTTTGAGACGCACACATTTGTTAGGCCTGTGATGTTAGAGTATGGCCACCCAACGAACTGAATTAGGCTATACATTGTACAGACAAGGACATAAATGTTTTCCACTTTCTGCACCTGTAAACTGCATTTAGTAGATTCATGATATATGTACAATTTCATTTCTATATATACACACACATATATATATATATATATATATATACATACACACACACACATTATATATATATATATATATATATATATATATGTGTGTGTGT
>JBBPCX010068578.1:0-12105 GCA_037974365.1 Hydrocynus forskahlii
CACGTTTTTGTTAGGTACCATAATACTTTTTGCACAGTACTGTAGCTAAACCCAGAATGATTTGCATCATGATAAGCTCAGGTAATTGGACAAAATAAGGTATAAAAAAAGGACCTAAATGAAATGGAAACTGAAACATCCACTCTCCCTGCTGTCTTAGTCTATGGTAATATCAAATCAGCTCTAGGCAGATCGATACAGAGCAGTGAGTTTGTCTTGTGCTTGGCCAGAGTGTGTTTGTCATGATTAGTTTACTGCAGGATCAGCCGCTTCCTATGGGCTCCGGGGACGGCTGATGGTGTATTGCTGAGCAGTGTGTGAGTTAATAAGGTGCTATATGGAACAAGTAGTGCACTTTGATGTTTTCAGCTCTCCACTGCAGTAGGAATCAAAGCTTCTGTTTAAGGTGGATTAGGTTTACATGAAAAGGTACTGTAATTTAATTTAAGAGAACTCTCTGTTTTTGTGTGAAGGAAATACACACAGTTTTCACATGGTTTGGCATTTTCCCTAATTACTTGAACATCTACCTAATTACTTTTTTTTTACAAATGAATTTGGGTTTAAGCTGTAGATATTTCTGCAGATATACTGCAGCATATATAGATTTTCTTGTCTGACAGTAAAATCGGGGAGTGATTAAATCCAGTATGAATCACCAGTGTAGTTTTTGCGATATTACAGTAATAATTTTTAATTCTTTTAATCTAGTATGTATCTGCTGTGTAATTTTTGCAGTGTGACAGTAATAATTGTGAAGTGATTTTAACGCAGTATATATCTGCAATGTGTTTTTACAATATGACAGTAATGGTGTGGAGTGATTTTAATCTAACATGAATCTGAAGTGTGGTTTTACAATATGGCAGTAATGACATGGAAGGTTTTAATCCAGTATGAATTCCCATGTGTTTCTTTGTAGTATGACCGTAATAGTTTGAATGGTCTTCTATAATTGACTGATCCCTCAGTAAAACAATTCCTGTTCCAACTCACCCCATGCTGTTTTTCCAACACTAAACATTTTTTTTTACAATAATAACTGTTGTCTTCCAGTCCTAATCATAACGTAATGTGTTTAAACAACTTTTGTTGTTTTTTGTTTTAAAAAAAGCTCCTCAGTAGAAAAACAGTCTGTTAATTCCATTCCATAAGATGATATTTGAGACTTAAAAAAAAAAAATCATATTATGCACTGTACAACAAGCTGCTTTTTCATGGAAAACAATGTCCTTTCATTGTAAATGACATGTTGTTTATCTTCTCTTCAAGCCCAGAACTTTTTGTATGTTCGCCTGCTCTAGTGGTTTATGTGCTAATTAGTTGGGTTTGAAGAAAGCAAATGTGTAGGCTGTGTAGGTCTTGCCACGTTGATCTGGCCGAGCGGGCAAATGACACCATGTACAAGAGGTGACAAGTAAGGCTGTCCGGCTAACAGACTCCAAGTCATTATCACAGATGCCCTCGGGGCACATGCATATGCCGTGCCACTTCAGCGCTGAAGGCAAGCTGTCATCGGCGTGTGCTTCTCTCATCTCTGTCTCTATTTCTCTCCCTTTCTCTGTTAATCTCGGCATGTCTCACGCCCATGCAGTTTAATAATATACCACAGTGCTATTGCACTTACACTTAGAAAGAATGCAGTTTGCTTCCCATGTGTTTTTTACAGGCCTGTATCTACCCCATAGCACTGTGTTCGCTAACTATAAAGGGAGAAAGAGAGATGCCGAACTAGCAAAGGCAAGCTGCCTGCATGTTTGCTTCTTAAATATCACTGTGCCTTTGGGAGTCAATCGGGAGGAAAGGTTGCGCACGCATCATATCCGAGAAAAATACAATTCAGAGGAAGTAAGACAAATATATAGATGCGCTAAGCAGCCCTGGCTGTAATTACTTTCAGGAGTTTCAGAGGTTCTTCATTTCCTTAAATACTTAATGAAGGATCTTCTCCTAGGTTGAGTTCGGCTCTCATAATGTGACACTTATTCCAGCGTGGAAGATGTGCTTAAATATATATACCTGCTCCCGCATTCTGAAATAAGCCAGGTCAAGTTAAATGTCAATGAAATAAAAACATCTGTTCAAATCTTTTCATAAAAGAGGGCTAACATGTTATTTTGCTGGTGCTATCTTTGTGCTTAGCACTCTTGAGGTGGATTTAAAGTTTTGGTCATGTATTTATATGAAAACTATTTGGGCTCAAGTTTCTAGAACTCAAAGCTGCGGTTCTACCCTGTGACAAAACTAGAAGTAATGTTTGGACATTAAAATGTCTTTGGTAATTGACTGAATCTGGAGGAAGAAATTTGGTGAAATTTCCAAAGTAGATTTTTTTTATCAGCCCATTGGCTTCTAAAAGCCTGTAAATAGTCAAGTGGAAAGGATGCGGGAAGGTGGTAGTTTTGAGTTGAGAGTACCTTCTCATTCCTACTTTGTCCTGTATGGAACTTTTCAAAAAGTGCTCACTGGAATTCCATGGATTTCCAAGCCATTTATACCTTACAGTTTATAATGTGACTAAATTTCAGATACAATTAGTTGCAGCCATTCTCAGTTTGGTTTGTTTTCTGTTGGTGTATCAAACATTTTTACAACATTCCAGTAAGCATGTTGAAAAGGTTCTGTCATGGATCCAGTGCTTTAGACCTTTAGATTGTGATCAAGCTGATGAGTATTTGTGTCTTGTAGATACGCTGCCTCAGTGAAGGACGGCTCTCAGTATTTCGTCCTGCTCATCATCACAGATGGAGTCATCTCTGACATGGCCCAGACCAAAGAGTCCATTGTCAATGTGAGTGTCCTGAAGACTTTATAAGCTGTATTTGCCAGCAGGTAGTGGGGCAAATGTCTGGTTCTTTTTGTACTGAAAAAAATATTACAATTACTATTGCCATTTTACTTTACTTTATTCTGTATTACTTTACTGAAGGGCAGCATTCAAAAGAAGTCTGTTATGACACCTGACATACAGTACAGTATCTACAGTACAATAAAATTTATAAAGGTTTTAAAGCATCACTTGTCATATAGGTTACTTTAATCAGTTTTACCCTAGAAAGTGTAATGTCAAAATGTACTTGTTGGAATAAGCTTTTATAAATATCCATGTAGGTTTACGTCAGTTGTCATAAAAGGCTTATGTAGATGTTATGCAGCCTTATGAACACTACCCTACAGTAAAGTGTTACTCATTCAGTATTTACATTCATTTATATGGCACAGTAATCTGTTTTTTTGCCAAATGTTAAAAATGTTAAGCCGAAAACAAGACAGTTTACACAAGCAGTGGCAGGATTTAGACCTATTTACTTTTTTTTACTCACTTGTCCACCCACATTCACTGCTCAAATGTAAAATATTAAAATCTAATCAATAGATAAACAAAAATAAATAATATTCAATTTCTGGTATTGATCAATCATAATTTCATCTTAACAAGTATCAATAAATGTGAGGATTTTTTTACCTTGAAATAGGACAATAAAAAAATATCTTCCATGACCATCACTGCCACACATTGACTGGAAGCAAGTGAACTGCTCATTAATTCTGACAGCATAAGCTGCAGAGTAATACAGAGGAATTGCAAGCATATAAAACTTCAGTTGGACATTATTACTTCTTGTGCAAAGCAAGAGATTTTCTTTTACAAGGTCTGTGTTTAGTGTCGAGTTTTGTGTTTTATGTTGAGTTTTTCTTGATCTAAGGTTGAAGTGAACGCCTTGAAAACTGCTATGTCTAAGTGGTAAGATAAATAGCAGTTTCCAGAATAATCTGGTGGCTGCTTTAATGAAAGTTGCTCTGTGCCGGTCTTGCTTGGAGCAAGTTTAAATGTTGCTCTGTATTGCATTTCTCTGTTAGGCCAGACACCGTACAGTGATGCAGGCTGATGTGTGGTTGGACTTGGTCTGGCTTTTGTTTCCAAAAAGTTTAGTAAAGTGTCATTTTTTTAACAGTCTCTCAAACTTTAGACTCATCCTTTGGGAAAATGGAGTCTTTAGACTCATCCTTTGGGAAAACACTGTCAGTTAGGAATATGCATGAGCTGTACATTCTTAGTAGAGCTGCTCTATATAGGATTTAATATTCATTATCATGATAAGAGTTTGTAATACTGATATTAATAAAGGCTACAATACACAAACGAGCCCTCTAATCAATCAAAAAGTTGATTACTGTGTGTCGTAAGCATCCTGACTAATCACACTTCCAGCGTGTTTCTGTGGGTGTTTAGGTACTTATGTAATAAATGTATTTGTCAAAGTAATTCAGACCTTTTACAATGTCACATTATCGATTTACCAAAGTATGTTTAATATATTGCAGGCCAAACATCAGTGATGACTGGTCATAATATTGGCTGGGAGGGCTAACCTATTAGTAACAGCTAATAAGACCTGTCACACCTGCATTTAACACTGTTATGTGATGGCATGCTCCAATGTCATCACATAACAGCTGTAAACTGGCTGTATCCTAAAGTTCATGTGTATATGTAGTATTTTATAATTGCTTCCAGCAACCTGTCAAACCCATCCCTATTAGTACTGACGGCAAGGAGGTGGAGCCAGTCCAGCTTTAAATGAGCCCATTTAGAGAACGAATCTAGGGGGTATCTCACTACATGGGTTACGTCACAGCACATTTAATATGGAAATGCACTTTGGCTGTAAGGATCTACATCTTCGCTTAAGGGATAATCACCCCACCATAGTCAATTCTTTTTGATCTTTGCATGGAGATGTTGCTCGAAGGTCCACAGGCCAAAATGGTCAGTCTCTGGTCATTTATTTTACATAGCAAGTAAAACTATGTCGATACCAGTGATTAAACCTTGTATAATGCCTTATCTTGAAAAGACGTGAGGGTTTTTCTCTACTAGTACTTCCAACCAGCTGCCCCTGACATACAGTCGCAATATGTGGCAACGTACTGGTAGTACTAGTATTTTATCAATTTTGTGAAAACCCTGATTCAAAATATGATCCGTTATTGCCACCCGTTTTATCAGAAGAGATGGAGTTTTATGAATAGGAGAAAGGAGAAAGTTCTCCTGCTTGAAGGGTGTTGAGGGTGAGCAGCACAACTCCACTCAGATCAGTCAGTCCTAATGACACGCACATTCACACTGTCTCTCTCTTTTCTGTCTGTTCCTCTTTGTCTCATTCTCTCTCTCTCTCTCTCTCTTTCTCTCTCTCTCTTTCTCACTCTCTCTCTCTCATTCTTGCTATCTTTCGCCCTCTCCTTTTCTCTCTCTTTCTCTCTTTCTCTTTCTGTCTCTCTCTCTTTCTCTTTCTCTCTCTCTCACTCTTTCTCTCTTTTTCTCTCTCGCTCTTGCTGTCTTTCTCACCTCTGCCAATGGCAGTCATTTAAAAAGTGTCACAGAATTTGCTCTTTGAGAAGTCCCAATTACTTTTTCATGCCAGATCCACAGAGACTTCCAGACAGCTCTAGCAGCCCGTCCTCATCCATATGGATGACCTGTCAATGACCTGTCCAATGTTCCACTAATGCAGCTGGCCCAATGTACACGAAGAAGTTTGTACAGATCCGCATGACATCAGTTCTGTTTTTTCAGTTTAGTGCAGACTGACCACCCTAAAGGCAGATCTCCAGCTTTTCACTATGTGCTGTCTTCCCTTCACTTTGGTAAAAGTGGCAGCATTTGCATATTTACACACTGAAAAAAAGTATTTCATTGAATTTCCTCAGTTGTTCTTTCCACATTAATAACATACATCAACAAAGTTTTCTCTTCAAATTAATTTCATTATGATGTTGATTTTATTAATGTAGAAATTATTCTCATTTTTAAATCAAGTAAACTCTATGTATCCCTTTTTTTCAGTGCACTCAGTCTGAAAGCCACTGAAACAAAACCATTTTGTTTCACTCTAAAGCATAAAATATATGAATATTTTTGGTTTGTTTTTGGTCACATGATATGATTCTTGTGGGATGTTTCCTCCTGGGGGAAAAAGCATTTTTCTCTCATGAATACTAATTTATTTTTTATTTATTTTGTACTAATTTTATACTCATTTATTAATGGCATTTCATACTTCGGCACTAGTGTAAATGTAAGGAAAATGGGAACAAAATGATTGATTCATATAGACCAGGGATGTGACAGCTGTGGCCCATGAGGGCTGGTGTCTAGAACAGTTTGGTGATTTCCCTGCTTAGACACTCAGTTCATTTGATAATTGAGAGATTCAGCAGGTGTGCTACCAAAGCAGGTGTGCTAGCGAGCTACCAAACTATGCTGGACACCGGACCCTCAGGACCAGAGTTGTGCCCCCCTGAAATATACCAACTTACTTACAAGAACATTTCTTATTTACAAGAACATTTCTTAACATTTCTTTCAATAGCTCACATTTTGGTTTGTCATTAACTTTCTCATTTGTTTTCTCTCTAAAGGCTTCATGTCTTCCCATGTCAATTATCATTGTTGGTGTTGGACCGGCTGAGTTTGATGGTAGGACGAGTTTCATTAATGCTTTATGTTGATGTGCTTTTGTATTTCCTTTCTTTTTGATGTTGAGTCTTTTGCTTGTTTAGCCTGTTATTCCACTCCATCATGTTTTAAACCTTCATCACCTGTGCTCTCATTCTTGCCCAATCCTCTCCATTTATCTCTCGCTATTTTCTCTCTCTCTCTCTCTCTCTCTCTCTCTCTCTCTCTCTATCTGTCCTCCATCTTTCTCTCTCCCTTTTCCTCTCTCTCTCCCTCTCTCTCTCACACTCTCATCCTCCATCTCTCTCTCTCTCTCTCTCTCTCTCTCTCTTCATGACTGACTATACCATTATGAGCAGCTCCTCCGTTATTGTGGAGCTCAGTGTGTGAGTGGCTGTGTAAATCTGATTGTGTGTGTATGGGGGAGAAAAGTCCATGTAATGTGACAGCAGCATCTCTCTCCAGCACAAATTACACTCAATACCCTGACACACACTGCAACACACTGCAGCCCCCATTGCCCCTCATACACTGACAGGAATGGAGATGGCAGTATAAACAGTTAAGAGAAACAACCACACAGACACACACACACAGACACACACACACACACACACACACACACACACACACACATATACACATACATACACACACATGCAGAAACACCAAACTGCTTCTCTTTCTTTTTTTAATCTCTCTCTTTTTCTTTAACTCATTATGTCCCATGTCTTTCTGCCTGCTGATTCTATCTTACTATATGTTCTAATATCTCTCTCTTTCTTTTACTTGTGTTTTCTCTTCCCTTGCTACCTTATGCCCCCCCACCCCCCCACCCCCATACATAGTTTCTGTGCCAGCGGATGTGCGTGGGTGTGTGTGTGTGTTATTGACCTGTTTCTTTGTGTCTGCAGCTATGGTGGAGTTGGATGGGGATGAAGTGAGGATTTCATCAAGAGGCAGATATGCTGAGAGGGACATCGTGCAGGTACAGTGTGTTCTCCTCTCCTCTACCGCACCACACTCTAAACCCTTGATACTGAAATCCATTTATTGGTCTGATTTCAGACATCTTCATTAGTAAATGAACTGGAAGGCGGAGCTTCCCTCCATTCTGAGTTTGCCGATGTAGGTTTAACAGCTAGTCTTTGTTGAGTGTTTACACCGAAGCGCAGAAGTTAATGTATACCAAATATTTTCATTTTATGCCCATTCATAACATGTATGTTTTGAACTCAGTACATTTAGGTAAAAATGTTAAGCAGTCGCTCTTGTAGTTCTGAGTTTTAAATATGTTCCATTTCTTAAGGTTTAAATACAGTGATATAGAATGATGAGAATGAATGTGTTGTTCAACCAAATGCTTAAATGCATGACATTTTTACTGAGTATTTCTCATACAAATATAAGTGGTAGAGCTGATGTGTGAATTTCACTTAAAGAGCTGTTTTGTGGAAACGTGGCCTGTTGGGTTGAGCTCTTTGCTCTTCAGCACAGAGATCTTCTTCCATCAATTTTGTATTTTGTATGATTTGATCATCTTTTGGCAGATTGCCTTTTTATGCAGTATGGAGTTTTTTGCTTATGCTGCACAGAGAGAGAGAGAGAGAGAGAGAGAGAGAGAGAGAGAGAGAGAGAGAGATGTATAACATTGTTTTAAGTGCTTTCAGCAAATTAAATTTGTTCTTTATAATACTACAATTGTAGAAACACTATATTAACACAATCTAAAATATATCATAGACAGTGTTTATTAATTTTGCTCCTGGTGACCCATAGCACTCCATTACACCCATTACACTATTGCCTGCCCCAGCAGTACACCTAATCAAGTTCATGACAATCAGGTGTGTATGCTTGAATAAAAACACTGAAGCACTATTCACAAGGGTTTACTCTTCCATGGGGAGGTGGGGGGGTAATGTAATACTGTCACAGGACGCCAGTAGTATTTATGAAAACATATAATCCGAGTCATACACCTCAGGTAAGACTGTACGTGTTGGCTTGTTTAAAGCCATGAAGAATACAAACACTGTGCCTCCATGCTAAAGACAATTGCTGTCTTTTATGGCCACTACTCATTTTCTAGAAGGTAAATGCTCCTGGAGTCTTTAGCACACAGTCCATACAAATGACTGGCAATGAAGACTTAGATGAGACTAAAATCACTAGAAACACCAGTACAATTACATATAAAATATAAATAGTACTTTAAAGATCAATAAGTAGATTGAATGTTTACTGTAAAGTGAGTACACAAATTTGACAAAATTCCATCTCCATACATGTACAAGTTACACACTACAGTAAATAGGCCCTCCTTTAAAGAATAGCTCCACCTATTTTATTTCTCAGTTTCAACATCTTCACTATTATTGTAAAATGAAGAAAAGATGAGGAAAATTCTCATGTGTCTGATAATAAGTCAGTTATTACAGCTATACCTGAAACACCCACACACACTCACTGTGTATGTTCCAGGTTTTGTTCCAGCCCTTTGCCCTCATTAGAGCAGAAAGAATGATATGTTCATAATCTTCTGTTTCTCTAATATCCAATCAAAGCACTTTCAGAATCTGCTGTATCTTCTTCCTTAACACTCGCTCTGCTTTATCCCACCTTTCTACTCTTTCTCCCTCCCCCTCCGACAATGTACAAGTAAAAGCCACTGTTTTTACACCGCTTTCCCTTCCCAGCATTTTCATGACCACGCCATCTTGAGGAAACTTCCGATCTGATCACACATCATAGTGGGCCTCGAGGACCCGCCTGGCTACATCTTCACACACACTCGCACCCCACTGCATCTGCTCACATCAGATCCTGTTTTTTAAAGCTAAGTGCTGGAGCAGCACTTTGCGTAAAAAGCTGTAACTCTTAAGGTAATTTGGCTCTTGTTTTGAGAGGCTTTTAACCTGATTGGTGTTGTGTGTTTGATGCCTCAGCCGCACTATTGTGCAGATTCCGAACACTTTGGCTGCGTAAATGCCATCTATGTTGGATAATTGCTGTTTTCAAATCAGCATTGCAAATTTCTTATGGAGTTGTGGCTGAATTCTTCTCTCTTTGTCAGCATGCCACGGTGCTGTCAGCACTTCCACTTACTCACAGCTGATAGACCCTATTCTGTTCTCTGTGCAAGCTCATTAAAATCTCTCAGTTTGCATTTTAACTTAAATTGCTCCAGAAATGCTGGACAGTTTATGAGAGCATCAACATTCACTTTTAAAATTGCTCTTTTTATTGACATTTTTTTAATTCCTCCTTTTATTGACATTTTTAAATGCTTAATTTACAAATAAATGAGTAGCAGCAGCAGACTATTACCGATTAAAATCATTTTGTAGCAGATGGTGGTGCATCAAATAAATAAAACAACTGGTTTAGTTCTTGGATTTTATTTGCCAGCGCTCTTGGTAGGCTGTAGCCTCATGAGACCAGGTGTGATTTCGTAACAAGATCATCTGGAGACAATCATGAGAAACTTTTTAGAGTGAGAACAAAGGTTAGTGTGAAATTTCTAAATGGATCCAATGCCTCATTATGGTTAAGGCTCAAAGCAGGCTACAATGTTGCACTGACTTGTCATTAACTTATAGACATAACCTAAGTTAGCATCACTGAAGTACGCATGTAGAAGCTTGCCACATGCGTGGAGAACAGAGCAACAAGTGGTAAATTGTCGTCTTATGGCAAAACTGTTCCTTATATGGAAGTTCCCCTGGTTTGTGTTGATGATCACTGAACCAAAGTTATTGGAATTTTTAAAGGTGTCATTTTAAAAATGGCATCATAAACAATGCCCATAACGAACAAAAATGCCTCCATTTATTTTATTTTATGTCTTAAAAACACAAGATATTTGAACCCAGGAGAACATTCAGGATAGTTTCCTCCCACACTCGAGTGGTCGAGCAGAGGTGCACCGAGCAAAAGTGCAGCAAACAGCAAGCATGTAGGAGAGCAAACACCGGTTTAGACTGTTTTAGACCATTTTTATTTGATGAAATCAGCTTTTACTAAAACATTCTGAATTCCAAGATCACATTTGTTGACTTCATCGATGGGTGGTGACAACCAGCTGATTGTACTTTCCAACAAAGAGTGGTAGGGACATATTTCCAGTGTCCCAAGGGTAAATGATGCCTAGACCTGATGACATGAAAGAGTGTTGCACTATGTTCTAGGGTGGAGCCCAAGATAGACCCAGCCCAGTTTAACCCAAGCCAGTGGCTGAATAGCTTTGCCGCTCACAGTTGTGCTAGCACAGCTGGAGTAAACATGCCATGGAAAGAACCAGCAACTCTCTTCAGGAAAAGACTAACAGATTTGAATTCAAGCTAAAGAATTGTACCTCAGACTTGTTAAAAGATCACATGAAGCTGCAGGAACTTTTCAAGAATATTGGCCATACTTACCAAGCTTTTATCCAGCAAGTGTGCGGTGATAAAAAAGTCAGAGTTGACCCCAGATCAGCAATCTTACTCTGAGAAGATTGATGAATATGGGCCCTGGAACTTTTCCAGATGCTCGGGAACTTTTAGGCACTTTTCCACCAACCCTGGCTGATTTTACAGAGTAGGCACTTTCCTAAACTGTTAGAGGAAAAAACTACCACCCAGGCATTTTTTTTATATATATATATTTCAACTTTTTAAGTAGAAACATAAAAAGTCTGGAGTCAACAATGTGTGTGTGTCAATGCAATGCAAGCCAGTGCAACTTAAAATATAACTGCAGTGGAATATGGCACGATTATTTTCTCTAACTAAAGATACTGCAGATGAACCTTTGACAGTAACACCCCAGGGACAGCGTTTATACCCTGAAAGATGTTTTTTTCTGACAGTGTATGGACCAGCATCTATTGGGATCAAGGCTTGATGTACCTAACCTTGCAAATTGATGAAGTGTAGGCTCTTTTTTTATATGTGAAAAAACAGCAGTTTCTTTGAAAAATAAAGGGCAAATAAATGGAGATAGTGACAGAGTGAGCAAGAAAGAACAGAGCAATTAAAATGGAAAAGAGGACCAACTAAACTTGCAAACCCTGGCTCATCTTTAAGATGTGTGTGGTTCTTGTCTTGGATGGTTCCAAACCTCTTTCATTCCTCAAAAAAGAAAATTCTGTTACAAAATGAGGCTATACAAAATGCAAAATCTGATCTCAGTGGCTTTGTTTCTGTCTGTCACAGTTTGTCCCATTCCGAGATTACATCGACCGCACGGGAAACCACATCCTCAGCATGGCCCGGCTGGCGAAGGATGTTCTGGCTGAGATCCCTGACCAGTTCCTGTCCTACATGAGGACCAGGGGCATCAAACCCTCACCTGCGCCCCCACCCTACACACCCCCGGGACACCCGCTCCAGACCCAGATCTGATCTGCTGTTGTCAGTCTCTCTCTCTCTCTGAATCACTCAGTGATGCGGAGGGGCACACTCGACCCTCTCTATCTGTCGCTCTCTCTCTCGTTGCACTACGGGCAGTAGAAAGAAGACAGCGTGGTCAGGCAAGGCCAGTGAGGGCAGATTTTCTTCCATTACAAGCGTTCTTCTGTCAGGGTTTCTCTCTCTCTCTCTCTCTCTCTCTCTCTCTCTCTCTCTCTCTGTCTCTCTCTCTCTCTCTCTCTCTCTCTCTCT
>JBBPCX010068579.1:0-12103 GCA_037974365.1 Hydrocynus forskahlii
ACACACACACACACACACACACACATACACACACACACACACACACACACACACACACACACACACACACACGCATATATATATATATATATCACACACATGTTACATGTCTTTTCTCCACCATCTGGTACCCTGTATGGTAAATGTCTTTTCATGCTGTTATTGCTGTTCCATAGAGAAAAATCCATAAAGGGAAATTAAATTGTGTTTTTTGCTTTGTTTTGTTTTTTGAACAAGTCATTATTCCTTTCCTTGTCTTCTTTTAATTAGCCTCGGTGGATTTAGCTAGACTGAGCCCCTTCCTCCAACGGCCCCCCAAAGGTGTGGACACTTTTCCCTCTTTCCATGTTTTCCAGATGACAGTAAAAACAAACAGAATAGAAAAGTCCAGATCTGTCTTGTTCTGCCAAGCCATGCTTCTGCTTCAAGGCTAATCCAACAAGAGCAGTTTAAAACTCAAAGGAGATGTATAGGAAAATAAATTGTTTTTAAGCATGTTTTTGGCGTATAGCTCAGTGAAGGTGGGGAAATGTGAAAACCAAGTTTGTTCTGGACAACAGTTTTGTTATTAGTAATCTTAATTAGCATTGGAGGATAAAAGTGATGAACAAAGCCTCATAGCACATACACTTTAAAAGCCTGCTTCTTACGTTAATCTGAGTCATGGCTCACTGAAACAAGTAGATGTTTTGTTAAAAGTAAATATTCAAATACACATTGAGTAGTATTATGCCATAGTGTGTAATAACAATGCAATTAATAATGGCAAAATGGCAGTAATATTTTTAAGGGCTAATTAAAGCATGCTCAAAGTTCAGTCTTAAAGAATTGTTTAGGTGTGTGGCCTGCGCTTGAAGTTTCAAAATAGTGTCGTCATATTGCACTGTGATAAAGTTTTGCTTTTGTGACAGCTAATCAGGCAAGTGGAGGTCTTAAACCATTTGGGTCTTAGGGTTGTCCACCTTCTAGCTCATCAGTGCGGCCATAACTGTGGTGCAGTAATTGTCTTTTCTGCTCATCTAGAAACAATAATGTAATCCAGTGGAGGGAGGCTGCAGAGACAGGCCACTTCACTTCTCCTGATTCCTCAGCTGGAGCAGGTCCAAGGAGCCTTGCAGGCGAATCCAAACAGCTGATCGTCCTTTTTCTAAGTGCTGTTAATCAATCATTTTATAAAAACAGAGATGATGCGTCAAAGCCATAGTTTATAGTTCAGATCAACTTTTCCCTTCCCCCCACAAGTTTTTCCTAAACCTAAAATTCGATTGGTCAGCTAAGACATTTTTGCCACCCTAAGTTTGCTTCTTTAATTTGGATGCATTCAAGGCTATAACTAGTGATGGCATGTGTTACTTTATTGACATTAAGTTTGTCTCATAGGTCCAGTGCAAAATTCAAGATGCAAACTTGGACGTCATGGCTGATTACTTGAGGGGGAAAATGTAAACTGTAAAAACTGTAAATTTGATCTGCCAGACTACAACTTTGACTATAGTCCTAGTCCTGGTGACCCCATCCTCTGCACATTTCTGTGTCTTAAATGAGTAACAGAACAAAAATGTGCATATGACCAAGCCACTAGAACTGAAATTTGGAGTCCCTACTTTAAGATACCTGTGTCTCTATACAAAAGGGCTTTCATCACTTATTAATTAATTACATTTGTTGGTCTGAAAACTAAAAGAAAGCAAACTTCATACAGTAAACTTGGATATTTTTCAGACTTTTGCTTTGAAAGGCTGGATTTAAATTGAGTGCAGCTTTGACTTTCACCCGAAATAGGGATGCAATTACACATTAAAGAGGATTTTTCAACGTGTCTGCATTAATTCATTTGTTAAGATGTAATCAAATTCACCCTGAATGGTTTGACATAAAATGTGCAATCCTGGATAAACTTGTCAAGTCAGAATTGTTTATAGATATTTGGAACCAGATGTCCAAAGCATTTAATAAATATAATAGCAAGCTTTTAGGAAACTATTGCATCATATCTTGCCTGGTGCCTGACACATTGTTTTATGATTGTTCTGTAAAAAGGCTTTAGTTAGCAGAAGTTTATTTATATGTATTGTATTCATTTTATGAACATTACATTACCTGCAAGACAACATGACTCATGATTTTAGATGTAATTTGTGTTGTAGACATTTCAACCACTGGTTGGTATGATTTTCTAGAATGCACCAGAATCACTACAAAGTCCACACGCTTAATGCAACGCAGTCATACAGAAATGTGACTTCATTGTTTTATGAAATACACAGCCCCATCGAAGTATTTAAATAATGGATTATTTGTTTTTTTCCAGCAATGTGGGCTACATGGCTGCCAGTAATCAAAAGCACTTAACTTCAAGCTTAGGGAAGTTATTTGAATTACGTCAGATTTATAGTCTTTTAAAAATGGATACTTCACAAAGATGCTAATGTACAGACAGTCTGATCTTTACACGCTCTAGTGGATTTGTGTCTGGTGCAATAATCTCTGACCCTAGCGAACTGAAAAAACCTAGTTATTTTATTCCTGACATGCTATAAACCTGGTCTAGAAATAGGAAAGTGTGTATAGTTTCAGAACTGAAAGAGACTCTTTGTTTCTTTTTTCTGTTTCTTGTGAATTTTTACATATGGGATCAATATGAACTCTACCTGCCTCTTCAGTATAGTGAGCTACAGTTCTTTAACCCTTGCACTCTAGTCAGTTATCTCCCTCTGTCGCAGCCCATTAATCTTACCACTCTAAGGGAAACTATAGCTCTGACTGCACTCTGACAAGACTGGATAAGAGGAGGAAGAAGGACTGGTGGGTCTTTGATGTTTTAGAGATCTAGTTTTTCTGTAGGAACATGTGTTGCAGCAGATTCTACAGAAAGATTATACATTATCCACTTCAACCCTTAAAAGTTAGGATTGTTTGCTATACTGCTTATATGTAGTTACACATTTTTGATGAATTACTTAATTGTGTAAAAAAAATTACATTTACTTTATACTGATATACATTCTAGGTTACAGGTTTTTCACTTTGTTTCCATGTCAAAGATGAGAATGTAAAAACATAAAGTAAGAATGGGTAAGAAGACAACACACAACAATAACTTTTTCATAGCAAATTCAAAATAACCCATATCATAAAAGGCCATTTAACAATAGAACATTTTGAAATCTGTTAATGTTTCAAGCATACTGTTTCGTTTCCAGCAAAATTTGGTGCTTTAATGGAAACTGGTCTTGACATTCGAGGTTACGATGCTCACTCCTATAAAAAAATTGAGACATGAGTGTTTCAGGACATGAGTGTTTCGTTAACGTTGTACTGACGAACTACGTGACGAACTAGTTTAGTTGCCCGCGGCAGAACAATACACAGAATACACTCTAACGTGCGAGGGAGTTGGCGTCCCCCAGTATGCTTGCCTACACCAGGACTGACAGGACACTCAGTTTTTGTCATTTTTTCTGTTACTACAGTACAGTGTACAACTACAGTATATTTATTTCCTTTTCCTTTTTCTGTGGCTTAGTTGTGTTTTTATGATTTTACAACTGTGTAAGGTGAGGTTATTGACTTATGCTAGGCTGTGTTTAGACCTTACACCAAAATTCAGGTTACATCACTGTTGCAGGAACGGATCTGGGCCGTCGTAACTCGAGGACCGCCTGTAATGGAAAACCAACACATTTACATATGATGAAAAGTTTTTAGAAACATTTTTTATTTCTTCAGTGAACTTTGTATTGATCCTAATATAGCATTCGCATTTCTTGTATGTGTTAAGGTCATCCTCAGTAACATATATCAAGAAAAAAGTCTTAAAAATGGTCTGAAATGCATTTTGGAATGAAGCCCTACATATTCCCACCTATTAAACCTACATCCCGGCCATCCATCTTGAAGTTATAATATAATATATTATATATATATAAATACACACATTTATCATAAATGTACTTTGGGAAATGAACAGGTAATATAGGTCTGAAGAAGCTGCTGCAGCTCAGTGCTATGCCAGTCCAATACTGGAATCCATTTGGTGTCTGCAGTGAGATACAGTACAGAACTCTTGGCATATGTGATCCATTAATCCACCACTTAAGAAGGCAATCCAATGTCTACATGTGTAATCCATTTACACAATCCTGGTGTCCAGCATTAGAAAACACACAACAGCCCGAGTATTCAACAGATACTGAGCTGTAGGCTCAGTGTTACATGGCTGTCTGTCTGATCTGTCTTTCATTCTCTCCAAAGTGGTAAGAAGGTTTACAATCGTACCTTACACTCATATATCTCACCCATGACATCTTTATCTTATTCTGCTCATCAGCCACAGTATAAAACTCCTTGCCCTCACTCTCCTACTTTTCTTGTCTAAATAAGGCGAGGCCTAAATTTGTAAAGAAAGCCCCTAAGCATGTTAAAGTCCTGATTACAGTCACCATTGTTCTGGAATTATGTGGTACCATTGTTTTTTATATCCAGCCATCTGATATCCAAAAGAATGTTAAAATTTTGGGCTGTAGTTTAAATGTATTAATACATAGTTATGGTATCTTATTTATTTCACCTTCTGTTAATCTTTTGATCTCAGTTTGGATATTTGTTCCAGTTTTATGCTTGGGTTGCTACTTTTAAGTGTAAACTGTCTTTGGTTCACATACTTATGGTTCCCTGCACATAGGTCAGTTTAGTGGCTTGAGTTGAGTCTTCTGTGGACTTCAATTATTTTTCTACTCACCAAGGCACAGAGATTTCGCAGCTTATATACTTTCTGCATTATTCTGGGGGATTTATGAGCTGGGGTGACTTAAGTCCTGGAGAAGAACTGGGACAAGGCTCAGGGACACATTACACAGCTGTCCCAACTTCTCTCTCTCGCTCTCTCTCGCTCTCTCTCTCTCTCTCTCTCTCTCTCTCTGTCTCTCTTTTTTCTGCTCTCTCACTCTCCCATGTTTTGCTTGTTCTTGTTGTCAAGTAATGCCCCATATCAAACTTAGTTTAACTTTGTATGGCTGTATCATGAGAAGTAGCCTGATGATTATGTGAGTGAAGCTTAGACATATGTGAATGATCAGGACCCTTGTTCCAGGGCATGTATTAGTGTGAAGTGGGCTCTCACTAGGGATGCAATTGTGGCATATCATTTGTTTGAAGACATTACAGTGCAATGAGGTCTGAAAAGCCAGAAAGAAATGCAGTAATTGCAAACAGGACCAGCAGGAATCTAAAACAGTGTATACAGTATATGTGTGAACTAGCCCTGGCTCATGTATCAGCTGTCAACAGCAAAATCTTAACCATACCCCAAACTGAGTCTACTATTTGCTAAATATTGTGTTCCACTGTTTGCCCCAATAACACTGGGATCCAAAGCCAGAGCTGAATATCCAGCAAGCTCTTTTAATCCAGCCCTTATAATATAGTGCACTGCCATTGGTAGATTATGAGAGTACCCAATATATTCGATGAAATGTGACTGCTGTTGCAGAGAAAACTCATGTGGCATCACAAACTCTGTTCCCTGTTATGCTTTAAATTGTCACTGTTGTGGCAATAAGACACTGTTATAATAATGAGCATAATCTGTTATGACAATTAATGACAGCATTTGACATCTGCCATGACATGTTTATAGTGTGGCTCAAGTAAGGTGTCAATACATTAGCATACATTACAGATAAGCACAAGAATTTTAGTGATTTTAAAGGGAACAGAATTAAGCAACCATTCAGAAAACATCGCATACAGTCAAGGCACAGTCCATTTCAACCAAGCAGATGCAGAACTTACTCTGTGAAAATAGTTCATTTATTTTCACTGCAAATGTGATGGTCACCTGGTAGATAAAAGCAGATAAATGTTGATCAGGGACTGATTGTTCAAAATATTCCATTTTCATGGTCAAGTCAGCTCTGTAATTTATGGGGAGAGAGAGCAGATGTTCGAGTCTATGACCCTACGGCTAAGGCAACTGAAAATGCGGAGAAACACAAATGTGGAGAAGAAATCCAGAGTAAAACACATAGCAGACTCATAAACAGACTTTAAGACACTGTTTGCTGTGGATGAATTAAAATAGCCAATGAGTGTGTTCAGCCGTCCTTAACCATAAATGGCTTGGTCCGAACCAACAAGTTGACACTCCCTCAATGGTAGAACACCAGGCTTTGAATCAGAAGATCACTGGTTCAGATCCATGCTGGGATTAGATTTTACATTTGCATCTAGTTTCAAATGCAATTTAAGTCCATTCACATGAATTTATAAAAATGACACTTTAGAAATGAGAGACTGATTTAATCACTATGATAAATGATCCCTTTTACAGCGTGCACAGTTTCAATGACATCATGTAAACAAGTGAGATGTGCATATGTGTTGGTTTGGTGCTTTTCTGTATCCCCCAGTGTGTCTGAGAGTGTGAGTGTGTTTGTGTGTGTGTGTGTGTTTGTGTGTGTGTGTGTGTGGTATGTGTGCACCAGGAAGGCTGCTTGCAGACGTGATTTGTCTGTGAGGAATGTTCTGCTTGGCTCTCCCAGATTGGTGCACAGGACCACTCAAAGAATGTCTGTCTAATAAAAAGAATTAACAAAAGCTCTGCAGTTTTTGTTCAGATGTGTTCTGTTGTATATGACTCTGAACTCCACTCTCCAGTGTCATAATAAAATGGCTTTGAACATGACCTTCTGTTTTCAAACATAACTGACATGCACTCTGCCCTCAGGTTGTATTATATGGGTTTAAACACACATTTTCACTGAGTGATTTCAGGCGTCTGGTCCACATTGTTTGTGTTTGTCAGTTCTGTGTGTTTTGGTTTCAGTGAGAAAGAAACCGCATCAATCAGTTTATTTGTGCAGCTCGGAAAAGGGCTTGTTGGACCTCCCTTAAGCCCTTTCTTTTTCTCTTTTTTGTCTATCCTGTGATCATCCATCCATTCATCCATTAGCTATCCTGTGATCCTGTTTCCTGATAATCTGTAAACTGATTAGTTTTCTCTCCTATTGCTGAGTCTGATTTAAGGACCGTCTCACCAAAATTCAATCAATGTTCTTATCTGCATCAGCTCTTTAAAAGCCTGTCTTATGTCTCTCAAAATGCAACCCCATTCAATTGTTCTGTATTTAAAACATCTTTCTGTAAACTTCATACAATTGTTTTCCAATCACACATTCAGACTTTTGATAGCATTGGTGGTATAATGGTAAACAGAGATGCCTTTCGAGTTGTTGACCCACGTTCGATACCTGGCCAGCACAGTCATTTGGTTTTGAGCTAGCGGGTAGCATAGTGGTTAGGGAGTTGCCCCTGTGATCAGAGGGTTGTGGGTTCAATTCACAAGACTGCTAGTCGCACCACTGAAGTACTCTTGAGCAAGATACCGTCCCCACACCCTCCTTCCCCCCAGGCGCTGTGTTCCTGGTTGCCCGCTGTTTCACTTGGTGAATTGGTTAAATACAGAGAAAAATTTTCTTCTGTTCGCACTATGTGCTGTGGTGTGTTCATGTATGATAACTGGACACTTTACTAAATAATAGTGTACTGAATCTAGTATAATATAAATAAAATAATAAAGTCAACCCTTACATTTTTGTACTTTCACATTTCAAGAGTTTAAGCCTACAGAGGAGCTAAGATTGAGAGCTGGTAAAATCTTTTCATATGCGACACGTGGAAGGAGGACACAGATGTAGAAGTACTGGAGAAACACAAAGAGTTTTAATCCAAAACGAGGTGCAAACAGTTTCTTTGAAAACGCAATGCAGAGAACTGAAATAGAGAGCAATCCTTTCACTTAAGCACTGAAGGTCTCTCTCTTGTTTCGGACAGACGGTAACACTCTCATACAGCCATGAAGACGCGACGTGTGGCAGCCATGATCAGTGAGGCCAGCCCGAGGACAATTTTTCCTCGCTGGTCAACACTAAAACAACAGGAGAGAGGGAGAGCAATAATCAAAGTCCACCGGTCGAGACCTGGCTAAGATTGAGACTAAAGACTAAGATCCCAAAGGGCTTCCCCAACAGACCAGAAGGACGATGAAGATGAAGGCTGTATGAGAGAGAGTATGAGGGTAGTTATGAGGGAGATTGCAAAAAAATGCTATGGTATTGTCATGTTTATTTCTTTGGTATTGGCAGAATCCTAAAAAGCAGAGGAAAACACCCAATTCTGCCTGGACAAAATTATTGGCACCCTCAACCCTCACCCTGTGGAAGAAATAACGGACTGTAATTGCCTTCTGTAACAATCAATGAGTCTTTTACATCTCTCTGCTGGAATTTTGGGCCACTTTTCCTTTGCCAGCTGTTCCAGGACTCTCAGCTAGATCCACATGTGATCTATGGGATTTAGATCTGGACTCGATGCTTGCCGCTTCAGAACTCTCCAGCGCTTTGTCACCATTTATGGGTGTTTGTGGAAGTATGCTTTGGGTCATTGTCCAGCTGTAAGACCAATGAACTCTGGCTGCTAAGACCCAGCTTTTTGACACTGGGCCCTACACTGCGCCCCTGAAATCTTTGGCAGTCTTCAAATTTCATAATACCATGTAAACTGTCAACACATCCAGTGCCTAAAGCAGCAAAGCAACCCCAAAACATCAGTGAACCCCCTCCATGGCTGACTGTAGGGACTGAGCTATTTTAATTGAAGGTTTCTTTTTGTTTTCTGTAAACACTAGAATGATGTGCTTTATCAGCTCTATTTTTGTCTCTATCATCTGTCCAGAGGACATTCTTGCTGAAGGAATGTGGCTTCCGCAGGTAAGTTTTAGTAAACTGCAATCTGGCTTTTTTATGTTTCTATGTCCTCCTGGGTCTCCTACCATAGCGTCCCTTTTCATCCAGAAGGCTACGGACAGTGTGAGCTGACACAGTTGTACGCTGTACCTGCAGGTCAAATAGAATTTGTTTGGAAGTTGATTAAAGTTCTTTATCCACAACTCAAACAATTATTTGTTGTAACATTTCATCAATCTTTCGTCCACATCTAAAGAGATGAGCTACAGGGCCCTGGGCTGCAAACATTCTTTGCTCTAATTCTTTGCTCTTCTTTCTTTTTTTATGCTCAGTGTGGTACACTGGTTGTAAGTGGGAATTTCCATATTGGTGGCACCTGTTAATTGCTAAAGGTATGTTTAATTACAAATGAAAGGAGCATCACATGCTTGAAATACAATTATTTGTTACAATTCTGATAAGGTGCGAATAATTTTGCCCAGGCCATTTTTCATGTTTTGTGTTTAATGTCTCAGATTTTTTTACTCTGCTTTCTGTGTTCTTCCAGAAATAAACTTGACAATACCATAGCATTTGTTATTGCAACAATTACCGAAGTGGTGCATTCTCCAATATAACTGCAGTAGTGCCAATATTTTTGGTAATGACTGTATATATATATATATGAATACATATATGAAATAGCGACATAAATTATTTTGGTTACAATATGTTAACAAGTCAGTGTCAAAAGTGAGACGTATGACAATCTGTAGCTTTTTTGCTTGCTTCAGTTACTGCACTGTAGTAATGGTGTCTGCGCTCTCACTTTGAAGAGACAGGTCACTTGTGCTTCACTTACATATCACAAATCTTCTATGGCAGTGGTCACTAACCCTCCTCCTGGATGCCTTCATTCCTGATGTGTTTAGCTTCAACTTGCAATCAACATGCTACCCCCTTCCCCTTATTTAACACTCCAGCCAGTCAGGGACTTCTGAAGAACTTTATTAGCGAGAGCAAGTGTTGCAGATTGTGGCTGGAACCAGACATCTCAGGACCAAGGTTGGTGAACACTGTTCTGTGGACATGATCCAGATGTTTGAGGTTCCTTTGGATTACTTTATTTTTCTTTATTTCTTTGTATTCCTACAGGAGCAGTTATGTTTTGGTATGAGTTTTAAGCTCATTACACAGTGTGTAAATCAATAGGTTCTGTTATTAGAATCCTCAGCTGACCTCACCCATTTCCTCCTTGTTAACAATTGTCAACAAGACAGCTGTTACCAAGCTTTAATTGATTTACATGGTGCTGGTCAAGCATGATTTCCTGCCTAGCGTGTGTATATTTGTTCTGTTGTCCAAGGAGACCTGAGATTTATTACATCACATAAATCTCGCATACCTGTATAGGAAGCATTTTTATTATGCCATTACAATGTTTGGTTTGTAGCAAAGAGAAGTTTAAACAAGTTTGTGTGTTTTAATACAAATTTTCAAAAGCTGCATGTATATTTTTATTTGTAATGTAATGTTTTATTTATTTGCTTGAAGATTTTTATATGTAATGTGCTCTCTGAGATTTGTACTTGCTCTTCTCCTGCATAAAATTCAAGTGGTTGTTCTACCCCAAATGTTTGCAGTGAACATACTTGGATCAAAATACATTTGTCTAAAATTATGTTAAGCTGTTAAGCAATCTCAAATAGAGGTGCTTGTGATTCATATGCCTTTTTGCTTTGACTGTTCATTTTTATGTCATGTGGTATCAGAATCGACATAAGCAAGTCTATTTATAAGCAAAACAAATTATTTACTCAGACAGTAGAAGGCTGATTGTTGGGATATAAGCTTATCTTAAGTTTTAGCAAAACTGACCTCTTAGCTCCACTACAAAACTATCAAAGCAAACTTTGGACACTAAAGATGTCTCGGCTGATTGACAATATTTGAAAGAGGGCAAAAAATGTATATATCAGATTTTTTTGCCAAACTATTCTTCAACTTAATGCACTGAAACTAGGCTTGAGTCCTACATGTTGTTCAAGCTGGAGCCTGTTGTGGTGATGTAATGTGTTAACCTTTTTGGAATGAGCTCCCGCTTAGACAAATCCAAGAAGTCTTATGTAGTCTTAATTATCAGGCCCTTCTTGGTGGCAAAATTGGCTCCCATCTGTCAGGCTAGCCATTCAGTGCAGGTGTGCTTCTGCTGTTGCTGAGCTATTTATGCTGAGTCACTTTCTCCATGTTTGATTAAATGTGGCATTCATGGACACCGAAGGGGGGCCATGATGGCTTATTTATCACCTTTACTACCACACTGTTCTGCTCCAGCACAGCCATGTCCTGCAGCTACAAGTGTATAAACTCTCTCTCTTTCTCTCTCTCTCTCTCTCATACGCTTACAAATTGTGTACTATACTGTCTGTAAATAAAAGGGGCCTCCGCACCAGCAGGAAATGAACAAACCCAAGGGGCAGTACACAATGGTGGGCACTATATGGTATTTCTACACCATTTTAAACCATAGCCCTACTTATTATGTTGCATTTAATGAGGGGACTAAAAGCCCTGTTTTTCTTTTTAGTGGGCTGATTTCCTCAGCCCCGTTTGCACACGCTCTTCATAATATCATCAAGACCTCTGCAGTTCAAATAACTAATGTAACTAATGTTAAAAAATACAGGGAGAGCCTGGGCCTCCATGGAACACAAACCACTGCTTATGTTGGCTTTATAGGCCTTCCCTCTGCACCTGAGCGTACACACAAAGCAGATGTCAATATTTAATTATACTGATGTGATAAGTTGTTATTTAAGCAACCTCTTGTGCACTGCCATGTTTTCTAGGTACCTGTGTTTTGAAGGTGTGCCATGTTCTGTTCTCCCTTTGTAGAAGAAATCAACCTTCTGGATCATCTGTGGCAGGTAGCCAACAGCAGTAATGCCTCTGTTACTCTTGAGGGTCAGAGATGTCCAGTACTGCTTGTTGGACAGTACTCCACGCTCGCTCTGCCACTACGCCAACTGTTTGGACACAGGTGAACACAGCATTTCTCCCTTCACAGATTACCATTATATAATGGTTGGTAATAGCAAAACAACCTCGTCATTCCCATGGATTTATTTACTTCTTTTATAGGACCCTTGTAGTGGTTGAGTTTGATACCCCTGGTGTAAGATGTTGAATGAACTTATTTGGTGAAAGAGTGTCACCATATTCTGCCAGTTGGAAAGCAGCTCAGCTTTGAAAGCCAATTTTTTTTCTCCAGTTTTCATTGGACAGATGGAGCATTTCGCAGGTTGGGCACGACTCGTCTCTGGGGGGGCAGTGCCCATCCCAGCCCCCCCCACACCCTCCCCACACCCTCCCCACACCCT
>JBBPCX010068580.1:0-12102 GCA_037974365.1 Hydrocynus forskahlii
TCTGGGCTCTTCCCTCACGCTACACGGGCGAACCAACTAAGCAAGGCAAGTTCTCACTCACCTCTAACATCGTGACAGAATGAATGAGCCTGCTCTTGTGAGCCCAGCGGAATGGAATCGGCTGGTGGCATTGGTGGAACAGCAGGGGAAGGAGATTGAGGGTCTGAAGCAGGAGGTGCTTGGACTTCTGACTGCAAAGTATTTCTGACTAACCTGTCGCTTATTTTTGAGTTTCAGCCCGACCGCTATCCCACCGAGAGGTCCAAAATCGCACTTCTTGTCTTCCTCCTCACCGGGCAGGCAGCAGAGTGGGCAGCAGCCATCTTGAGAGCCAACACACCGGATTGCCAGGTCTACCACAACTTCACCCAGCTCCTCAAGGTGGCTTTTCAACATCCAGATAGCGAGGTGGAGGTATCTTCTAAATTATACCATCTGCGGCAGGGAGACCGTCCGGTTAGCAAATACACGGCGGAGTTTCGGACCCTCATAGTGCAGACTGCGTGGGGCGACTCCGCTCTCCGGACGGCTTTTTACCAGGGGCTAGCCCTCCACATTAAAGATCAGCTGGTCGGACGGGACCAGCGCATGAGCTCCCGTCCCAAGGCTTCCCCTCGTACACTGCCACCATTCAAGATCGTTCCGAACCTCCCGGACCCTCCATCTCCCTCCGATGCCCACTCCGGAGCCGCGGGTGAACCCATGCAACTAGGACGCGCTTCCCTGAGCCAGGCGGAGCGGACCCGACACTACCGAGAGGGATTATGCGCCTACTGCGCTGCTCCGGATCACCACCGAGCAATCTGTCCGCTCCGTCCGGGAAATGGCCAGACCCGGTGAGGAAGGGGAGGTCTTCACTCGGGTTTTCTCTCTCTGCCTCCAACATCCCGACCGTTTCTTGTTTTATGGTTCAGGCCCACATCCAACTCCACAAACGGGTCAGTGTCACTGCTTTTGTGGATTCAGGGGCAGCTGGCAACTTTATTGACCGCTCTTTTGCTGAACAGTTGGGTGTGGAATTAGAAGCGTTATCCCGGCCGTTAACCATCACCGCCGTTGACGGTCGACCCCTCCAAGACAGTCCCATTACTCACCGCACCGTCCCTCTCCGTTTCCTCATCGAGCAGCACCAAGAAGATCTCCCTTTCCTCGTCACTCACCTCACCTCAGCTCCTCTCATTTTGGGCTATCCTTGGCTGCTGCAGCACGACCCTCTCATCTCCTGGTGACAACAGAAGATCTTACAGTGGGGTTCAACCTATCAGGAGCTATGTCTCGCGGCGGTGGCCGGGACGTGCTCAGGGGAGTCCCCAGACCCCGATATCAATGCTAACGCCATCCCAGAGCCATACCGGGACCACATAAAAGTATTCAGTAAACATAAGGCTGTGCAACTCCCTCCTCACAGACCTTACGATCTGGAAATTAACCTCTTGCCCGTGTAGACTCCACCCCGCAGCCGGTTGTACGCCCTGTCTAAGGATGAGCAACGTGCCATGGAGGAGTACATCGCCGAGGGGCTTCGAAATGGCACTATTAGACCCTCCTCTTCACCAGTGGCCGCGGGGTTCTTTTTTGAAGCAGGACGGAGGACTTCCACCATGCGTCGATTATCCCGGTCTCAACCGCATCACTGTGAAGATCCGTCATCCACTTCCTCTTACCAACATGGCCGTGGACACTCTCTCTTGTGCCACCATCTTCACAAAGTTGGATCTGCGGAGTGCTTACAACCATGTGCGCATCAGAGAGGGCGATAAGTGGAAGATGGCCTTCATCACTCCCACCGGCCATTATGAGACGCTGGTTATGCCTTTTGGTTTGTGTAATAGTCCGGCAGCGTTTCAACAGTTTATCAACGACGTGCTGAGGGACATGCTGGGTCGCTGGGTCTTCGCCTACTTAGATGACATACTGATCTATTTGAAGACTGAAGAGGAACATCACCAGCATGTTCGTGCAGTGTTAAAGAGGTTGCTGACCCACCGACTGTTCTGTAAGTTGGAGAAACGCGCATTCCACCGGTGTTCCACCACATTTTTGGGGTTCGTTATATCTCCTGAGGGTGTGGCCATGGATCCCCAGAAGCTGGATGCTGTGCGAAACTGGCCTCTACCCGCTTTGCTTAAACAGCTCCAGCGCTTTCTGGGGTTTGCGAATTTCTACCACCGCTTCATCCGGGGCTTCAGTGTAGTCACAGCACCTCTCACTGCTCTCACTCGTCCATGCAAGGCTCCTTTTCACCTCACCTCCAGTGCCATCACTGCCTTTCGTCACCTCTGCTCCCTTTTCACCTCAGCTCCCGTTCTCATTCACCCGGACATTACCAAACCGTTCGTTGTCGAGGTGGACGCTTCCGATGTGGGTGTAGGAGCAGTTCTCTCGCAACGAGGTCCTGCTGTTTTTTCTCCAGAAAGTTTAACCCCACTCAGCAGTGGTACAGGGTAGGGGACCGTGAGCTGTTGGCCATCAAGTGGGCTCTGGAGGAATGGCGTCACTGGCTTCAGGGCGGCCTTGACCCATTCGTAGTCTGGACCGACCAACAAAACCTTATAGGCATCCAGCAGGCGAGACAATGCAACCCTCGGCAGGCGCGGTGGGCACTGTTCTTTGAACAGTTCCATTTCACCATCTCGTACCGTCCGGGGTCAAAAAACATCAAAGCAGACGCGCTCTCCCGAGCTCACGAAAAGGACACACCCCGGACGGACCCCGCGCCTATCATTCCACCTACTGTAGTTGTCTCGCCCCTCCGGTGGGAGTTGGAAGATCGAGTTCGCCAGGGGCAGACCTTGGAGCCCCCTCCGGCAGCCACCCCGCCTGGACACCTCTTCGTGCCCACTCACCTCCGCTCTGAGGTCCTTCAATGGGCCCATTCTTCGACTATAGCCGGCCACCCAGGAATTCACTGCACCTTGTCTCTCCTCCAGTGTGCCTTTTGGTGGCCAAAGATGGTCGGAGATGTTAAGGAATTCGTCCAGGCGTGCGCGGTGTGTGCCCGGGCCAAAACTCTTAACACTCCATCTCAGGGGGAACTCCAACCTCTCCCTGTGCCTTGCTGCCCGTGGTCACACATTGCGCTGGACTTCGTCACGGGCTTGCCGGAGTCTGACGGAAAAACCACCCTGACCATCGTGGATAGATTCTCCAAGGCCATGCACCTGGTGACTCTCCCGGGACTCCCCTCAGCTAAAACCACCGCCCGAACTTATCATGGAGCACATAGTCCGTTTGCATGGGTTCCCCAAGGACATCGTCTCGGACAGAGGGCCCCAGTTCACTGCCCGGTTCTGGAAAGCCTTCTGCCGTCTGGTCGCTGCCTCCTGCAGTCTCTCCTCTGGTTACCACCCCCAGACTAACAGTCAGACAGAGCGGACCATCCAACAACTGGAGTGCTTCCTGAGATACTTTGTGGCGGATCGTCAGCGCTCCTGGGCCCGCTACCTCTTATGGGCTGAGCTTTCACACAATCTTCTCACCTCCTCTGCCACCGGGATGAGCTCATCTGAGGTATGCTACGGTTTCCAGCCTCCAATGTTCGAACACCAAGAACTGGAGGTTGATGTACCGTCGGCCCAACAGTTGGTCCGCAGGTGTCGGCGGCAATGGCTTCAGGCCTGGGCAGCCATCCGGAAAGCCAACAACCAGTATACTCTACAACATCGCCGCCGACACCCTCCAGGACGATTGTTCCACGTAGGTGACAGGGCCTGGCTCTCCATCAAGAACATCCACCTTCACACTGAATCACAGAAGCTCACGCCCCGTTTCATTGGACCCTACCGGATTACCCATCGGATAAACCCTGTCACCTTCCGGCTCCAGCTGCCTGCCTCCCTTCGGATCCATCCTGTCTTCCATGCCTCACACTTCAAGCCCTTCATCACCTCCCCGCTGGCACCTGCTGCTCCGGAACTTCCTCCGCCTCGGATCATCGACGGTGGTCCAGCCTACACTGTCCGGCGGATCCTTGACTCGCAACGCCATGGCCGTGGCACCCAGTACCTAGTCGACTGGGAAGGCTACGGTCCGGAGGAACGGTCTTGGGTTCCCAGGCGGTACATCCTGGATCCAACTCTCATCCAGGATTACCGTCGCCAGGTATCCTCTCAGCCTGGACCATCGAGAGACGGTCCTGGAAGGGGGCGTACTGTCACATGCACTAGTCACGTGACGCACAAAGGGCATAGGAAGGTCATGAGCGCGTCACATAGTATACAAACAGGATGTGGGACTTCCTAAGGTGCTCATTCATTGAGTTCACTACTCGCCCTGACTCCTCGCACCTTCATCTCACGTGAGTACAGATCTTTTCTAGTGCATGATTGTGAACGAAGATTCCAGTGGGAATCATACTCTGTCTAAGAGTGTTTATAGATCAAAGAGCGTGATTAAACCAGCCCTCTTGCTTCTCTCCGCATCTGGGCTCTTCCCTCACGCTACACGGGCGAACCAACTAAGCAAGGCAAGTTCTCACTCACCTCTAACATTGTGACAGAATAAGAGTAGTGAAGAACTGAGATTGAAGCATCTTATTTGCATATTCATGTGTTGATCTGTCTGACTCATGTGCTTGTTTTTACTTGTTTCTGGCAACCAATCAAACTGACTATTCTGTTCCCATAGCTCTATATGCATTGTGATATTTTCGTTGTTGTCTTTTTTACAGGTGCACATCAGTTCAAGTTGCGCCTTTTGCGATACTCAAAACTCCCATATCATATAACCTAAAAAAATCCAATCCAGGGGCCAGTGGCATATCCAGTCCACCAGGTTATCAGATGCAAATTTCAGCTAATGGCAAGGGAAAAATTAAATCTAAACAAAGAAGAAAACAATCAAAAGCTCAACAGAGTAATAATACTGTAGCCCCTGCACGAGGAAACATGTTTTTGCGCGAAAAGATGCAGCAACTATATGGTAAAAACAAAAAACTATCACCACAGACTACCATTCTTCCACCACTTTGGAAGATCACAACCCGCCCCAGCTCACCCACAGTCCATAATTTAACATTTTTGCATCAGAAAAATAAAACCAAAAATAAACTGTTATCAGTTAATCAATTTGACCTTATGGATTACATCACTCCTCCCCCAGGACCAGTAAGAGTCACTCCAATACACACAACATTGTATTGGGCAAAAGGATTCAGTGCTCAGAAAACATTGTTTACTCCAATGAAGGAAATTCCTGCAAATAAAAAAAAGACAACCATATATTTCAGTCCAAATATTACAGTAAACATGATGCACAATCACAGACCTCCGACTTCAAAGCAGAACTGTGATTCCAAAGTACCTTTAAGGGACAGTAACTTCCAGTCAACCCAACAGAAGGGAAAGGACTGGAATGTGGGCAAAGCATCAAAACTGAAATCTTTGCATGCTACTCCATCTCCAAACTTTTTAAAAACATATTTGGCCAGCCTATTTCCAAGTATTAACCATTTTTTTTTTAATGGAACAACACAATCCACAAAGAAGACCAGTATTCCAAGTAAAACAAATGAATGCTATGAAGTGTCAAGACATTTAAAGCAAAAAATCAAAGGCAGACACTCAAAAAATAAATTGACTAACATCACCAACAAGACCAGGAACCAAACCCGAATAATGCTTATGCCAACTACAGAGCCTAGAAGCACACTCAGACAAGACATTAATTTATCCCCTAAGATATCTTGGGGGACTGTTTTGTTTAACAATCCTTCATTTACAAAACAAAAAGCTGTATCTTCTGCCATGGAAAAGTGTACAGCTTCAAATAATTCTTCTGAGACTGAGACCACAACATCTATAACTCCAAGGCAGAAATATATATCTGTTCTGGAACAAACAACATCTTCAACTGAGACGACCAAGTCACTCAGTTCCTCTCTTCGGAATGAAACTCATGGAGAAACATCAGGTAAAATCTTGATTCCTTTCTCTTTTTCTATGGTATATTCTTTTTATTATCTGTTTCTATAAAATACTAATACAATCAAATTACTGTATTTCTGGTCCTTACTCATAACTACATAACTTAATGTATTAATTTCATAGTTGTTACCGAACATTTAACTGTAGATGTTAAATAATAAGTCTTAACATTAATATTTGCAAAATAAATCATTCAAAATAATGTGTAAATAATGATTAAATGCTGGTGAAGATGGGTTATCACAATCTCATTTGCATTGTCCCAAACAGCCCCTACTAGTACTACTTTTCATATATTACTTTAAAAACTAATGTAATGTCATTTTAATGGCACATTAAGCAGACCATGTAATGTAACGTCTTTTTTCACTAAAAGAAATACTTTCACTCTGCTTAAAAGTCACAGTAGTTGTCAGTCCTTTTATCTCCAAGACTTACAACTCTTATAACCTGAAGCTAAATTCCACAGTACCCATATAACTTAACATTCCAAAGATGCCACTGAAGCGTCAGGGCAACTAGAGGGTATAGTTCATGGAGTCATACATTTAGTGTATGTTCTTAAAAATGATCCAGTTTCCATTAAAACTCAGAGTGTGAAACACTGCCATCTCAAATATGTTTTCAGCCTCTGGTTAACCGGTTTTGTTCTCTAATACCCTTATCAGTATGCGATGCAGTAAGATACTTGGATGACTGCAAGTACAAGATCCGACCAATGGAAAAGATAAACGGGCATTACAACAAGGAGTCAACTACAATCTACCATTGCGACTGTTTATACAAGTAAATAAATGCCAAATGTCTTTGCAAACAGTTGTTTTTAATCAAAAATTTTAAACACAAAATATTATTGATTTGTTTGTTTAGCTGTACTACTGATGAACTCATGAAACTCTGCAATTATATTGTACAGTAAACCCCCGACATTCGCAGGGGTTACATTACAAGAGCACTCGCAAATTGTGAAAAAATGTGAATTTGTGATGTGGTAAAAAAATGCCTATTTTTATAGTGCAAACGCTAAATATGCCCCCAAATATGCTCCCAAAACACTTTAATTTCATTTTAAACTCAGCTTAATACATTGCCCTTAAAAGGTAAATGCATATACTTACTGTACAGTGTACACTGAACTGCTGTGATAGGAAAGTGTTATAATGCGGGAATGCTGGGTTGCATCTGCCAGAGCCGTGTCACAGGGCAACAGCCAATCAGCAGCAAGGAAAAATAAATAACGCTCTCGAATTGGCTACTTTCAAACCCCCCGCCTCTGAGTACAGGGGTATTTCACCATCCCCATACGCACTTTCTTTGTGTTCTCTTGACAGTTATATTTTATACAGAAATTTTGCTGAATTAATTTTAATGTTTATGTTACAAAATTAGTAAATTATATTTTCCTTAATAATTTAGCACAAAAATGCATGAAAATATATGCGGTTACCATGAATTTGCAGGGGTTTCCGCAAACAATTATTAGTTAGGTTCTAAGGAAAAATCCACAAACAACTGAAGCTGCAAACTCTGAACAGCGAATTCGTGGGAGTTATTGTATCTTGGATTTGTTTTCCACTTGTCCTTTATCACATTGTTTTCCTCCCCATCCAGGTTGACTGCTCATTTAAAACAATTTAAGAAAGACAGAAAGAATAGCCTGGAGTCTCTCCTTAGAAAATTGGTCTCTCTCTCCTGTATTGAAATACCAAACCTTAAAGAATGCAAGAAAGTAATAAGGTTTGTAAATTATAAATAATGCACTAACATTGCCATTGTTCAATAAGCAAGATCATTTTATTTCAGTCTTTTTTTATTAGTGAGTAATGTTTGTCTGTTCTGTTTTGTTTTTTTAATAGCTGTCCTGTCATCCTCTTGAAGACCAAAGAGCAAGATTCATCACGGACAAAAATGGACAAAGATCAAGTAACAGCAAAAAATACAAAACAGCTTACGCACAAAAGAGCTCCTGGGCGACTTTATAAACAGTGTCTTCGGATTTTAATTTCCAGAAACCCAAAACATGTAAAGAAAGGTCCTTCATTCCCATAATAAAGTGAATGAAATGCATTCTGTATTTTTTTTAAATAAATGTATATCATAGCACCCAAAAGTTGTTTGTGCCTGATACTACCAACAAGGTTTAGCAAATTATAAAGATTGATCATTTTATTTGATAAATGCAATTAAAAGCAAATATGTATGCAATTTGTGGTATTTTGGAAAGCTAAACAATGGGTTTATCTTCCATTTATGCAATATCCTTCCATAACACTTTAAGAAGTGTTTTGGTATTGTTTGGTATTGGAACATTTGACTTCCTGAATGCAATCAAATACAGGGAGAGTAATCCAAAAGCGTGGGGCAACAAAAAGCACACCCTGAATATGAGGTTTCTGAAATTCTGTAAGATTACCATGTAAAAAAGAACTGGGACACACCTCTTAATTATTGAATTCAGGTACCCCCTTATTTCCAATGAAGGGCAATCTAAATGCTTCATCATACCAAGACACTGTGGACAATGTCATGCTTCCAACTTTGTGGACACCTTTTCTGTTCCAGCTTGATTGTGTCCCAGTGCGCAAAGCAAGCTTCAAGACATGGCTGAGTTAGGTGTGGAAGAACTTGACTGGCCAGACACAGCCCTGAATTCAACCTCATCCAACAACTTTAGGATGAACTGGAACAGAGATTGCATCCAACGTCATTGTCTGCACTCCTAAATACTCTACAGAATGAACGGACACAAATTCCCACAGAAACTCCAAAATGTTGTGGAAAGCCTTCCAAGAAGAAGTTGGAAGTTATAGCTGCAAAGGGGGGACCAACTCCATATTAAATTCTATGTATTGCTATGTCATTAAAGTCCCTGTTGGTGTAATGGTCAGGCGTCCCAATACTTTTGTTCATATAGTGTATGTTATATCAAACAATATATTAATCATCCACGAGGCGGCGTTGCTGTCATATACTACAGTTTACCATTTCAGTGGCAGAACCTGGGTTATATAAGTATCCTATAATTTTTAATTGCGTAAGACAATGAATGTTACCCAATAATAAGACACTCGTAGAGGGCCAAGACCAAGATCTGCACCACTACATCTGTTCATAAGATTCCATGGTGGTTTAGTGATATATTCTCTTAACCATTCTCATTGGCACGATTTGTTGTTTATACAAACCGCGGTGTACATTGGGAAAGCTGGGCTTAGGAAAACATGGCGTCTCACTGACAGCTGTGCAGCTTTCACGATCTAGTTGTCTACCAAGAAGCTGAGCGTCATTCAGGGCGTTCAGCTACGACACTTCATCTGCCCGGCTTGCCCGAACAAAGAGTTTTATTGAAAGAAATGATTGTATTGCCATAACTGTGCTAGAGCAGTACATTAGGGGTCTGTGTCACGCCCACCTTTCCGAAAATACGAGATCAGACAGGCTAGCCGGTCTGCAGTGCCGAGGAGAGCCGCCGAGTTCGAGGTAGCGACCGTTACCTGTAGCCTCTCCAGCTAAGAAGGTAGCTAACCAGCTAAAGGGGCTTGACTCAGCTGACACCGCCAGTAACGGACACACTCCGGCCGCGGTTTGCTGACTGGTGATATAATAATGTAGGAAACCGCATGGAGGTGCAGCGGCGGATGCTCCATTTTAATGCGCTTCAACTTCAGGGCTTTCTTCGGGGGAGAGAGAGATGGGATCAGGGGCCGTGGATTCGTCCCAGTGGCTGTCAGTGAAGGAAGAGACTATTTTTCTTCATGACGGGCTCATTCGGGTCACGGACCTCGCCGAATTACCCAGCGAGATCGGCGTCTCCGAGCAGTGCGACGGCGAACAGGAGGTAAACGTTGAACCCACAGCCTTTTCAAGTGGATATCATAATCTGCCGGGGTCGGGCATGATTTAGGCCAGCTGGTTGGGTACGGTTCGTGTTCATTCCTTAGAAATAGTACACGTATTTCTAACTGCGTACATAATTAATCTGCCATTGGGTAACTAGATAGCTACCTTGTAAACACATTGATTTGATAGCGATGCACAGCTACGCCAAGAGCTAATTTCCTCAGCGCCTCCCTTGTATCAGTCTGCCCAGCCCTGCCAGGCAGCTAGCTATAGCTAGCTTGCTAAATGGTTAGCTAGCTAAGTATGTAACGTACTTTATTAAGCGAGTAAGCTTATTGATTTACTTATCATTTCCTTTAAGCTGATGTTAACATGCTACGATACATCGACGTATCTAAGTAATTTGTTGTTGGGGTTGGCATTTTAATAGTTAACATGACATTGATGTTTTCTGTAGGGCAGGGAGTAACACAATACTGTACTTAGTTTACCTCGGTGCTAAAAAAGATATCAATTGAAAACTTGTCAACGAACCGCTTTACGTTGTGCAAATGCTGTTCGTGCGGGCGGTGTTGCTCGATGCAAAAAGGCCAGGCAGTTATCAGTGTCTCATAAATTGCCACGAAAGTTTTGCCAAAGATAACCGCTGTCAGGGCCGTGCACGGGCTGCATAAATGCCGTTTTTAGTTTCACAGTGGGGTTCCACATTGTGCTCATACTCTGTATAGACAAAAAGTATTGGGACGCCTGACCAGTACATCAACAGGGACTTTAACGACATTGCACTGTAATACAGAATTTTTTTGCAGCTACAACAGGTTCCACTTTTCATGGAAGGCTCTCCACAAGAGTTTGGAGTGTTTCTGTGGGAATTTGTTTCCATTCATTCTGTAGAGCAGGTCAGGCATTGATGTTGGACAAGAAGGCCTGTCTCGCAATCTTTGTTCCAGTTCATCCTAAAAGGTGTTGGATGGGATTGAATTCAGGGCTGTGTACGGCCAGTCAAGTCTTTATGGGGCTTGCTTTGTGCACTGGGGCACAGTTATGCTGGAATAGAAAAGGGCTTTCCCCAAACAGTGTCCATAAAGTTGGAAGCATGGCGTTGTCCAGAATGTCGTAAAGCATTCAGATTGCCCGTCATTGGAAGTAAATGGCCCTCTGAATTCAATATGGACAGTACTTTTGTCCATATATTGTATTCTTAGTTAGTTTCCTTGAGGTGTGGAATATGTTTTGTAGCTTCCCTGAAAATGGCTCTGAAGGTGTCTTTGAGGACAGTGTTTTGCATCGGTCAAGGTAGGGGAGACCCTAGATCAGAGGTGTCAAGGTCCGGTCCTGGAAGGCCGGTTTCCAGCACAGTTTGATGGTTCTCCTCCTCAGACACATTCACTAAACTTGACAATTAACTGGCGAGGTGAACCAGGTGTTTCTGAGCAGGGAAATCACCAAAACATGCTGGACCACGACCCTCCAGGACTGGAGTTCGACACCCCTTTCTAGATGGTCAATCAGAGCATGAGTATATACAGTACTGTTTCTTTATTGCTGGGCCCAGTCGAGTGTTTTCCTCTGGTTTACCTTACTGCATTTTGAGCACAGCTGAGTCTGCAGTGATTTGCAACCTGAGCCTCCTGATTTCTATGGTAACCCTATCTGGGCCTGTCCATACTGGGCTGAAGGAAAAAGTGATGAAGTGGCAATGGATTTTTTTTCTTATTTCCCCTCTTTATTAACATGGTGGTAAAGTTGCATCAGTGGAATAGATATATTTTTAACAGAGCAGTCAAACAAACTTAAGTCTTAGAAATTCACAATGAAGATGAGTATGTTAGATTTCAGCAGTGGACTTCTCCATACAAGCCCAGTGTTTGAATGTATTATTCTTATCCACAGAAAGTGACTGTTGTAGTTGGCTCAAAACAAAATAATTTTTCTACCACGTATTATCCGTAGGTTTGCAGCTGTCATTTTGAGCAGTGCTCTCTGTTTTAGGTTTTAGCTTTTTCTAAACCAAACCCACCAAGCAGCTTTTGTCAAAGCATTGAGCCAGCTGTTGGCACATACTAAGCTTGCAGAATCAGTGGGCTTAAAACAAATAAAAACCTGAGGAAAGCATTTTAGTATAAAATCGAACTGTTTTAATGATAAATTTATTTGATGAAAGCTTTATTTTATAAAGTTATTTTATGAAAAAAGTAATTCTTAATGTAACACATGAAGTCATGTTATAGTACTTTTTGTGAACAGTATGCTGAGACACTTAAGAGTTTGAACCTTTCAGGGGAATCTAAAGGACAGTAAAACTTCTAATAAGCAGTCCACTAAACAGCTTTCATTT
>JBBPCX010068581.1:0-12102 GCA_037974365.1 Hydrocynus forskahlii
ATGCAAGGCTAAGAACCCTCAGGTTTGTACTGGGCCAGGAGTATCTCTTTTTGTCTATTGCTATTTGTCCTAAGAGAATCACCAATAAATCTTCAGCACTATAAAAGAGCAACATTTGAGGGAGAAAAGTTTTCTCTGGGATGCCCATCATCACTGCAGCACAAAAGGGAAAGCATACCCAGCTGCACGGTAATAGGCGTGGACACAATCTCTTTCTTAATGCCCCTGAAGCAGGGCAGTCTGTTCTCCAGATCACAACACATCTCCCACACGTAATCAGACAACCAGGGGACAGCGGGCTTCTCCGACAACTCCTAAAGAGGGGGGAGAGAGAGAGAGAGACAGACAGAGAGAGAGAGAGAGGGAAGGAGAGAGAGAAAGACTAAGTAAGGGCATTCAGTAGGATGACTGAAAAACATTTATAAAGGTTTACTCCAACAACTGGCAGCTATCATAAAGGCTGCTTAACTCGAATTCTAGTTTATTTTACCTCAGAAACTGTTATAACAATTAACACTTGTTGAAATAAGACGTTATAAATTAAAGGTCATTAAAGGTTTATGCTACATGTTATGAATGGACATTTGATGAGAATAATGCTTGTTAGCCATGCCTTGCTGTAAACACTCATCTTACTACAGTAGTATGAATACTGTTATAGCAGAAAACACAACCATGGTTAATTTAAGAAATACTAGTAACATGCATGCATGATGTTGTAAAATGTCATGAACTAACACAAAATTAACTTTATTTGAAAATAAAACTGATTAAAAGTATGCTACTTAACAGAAATGAAAAAAAAAAATGCTAAGAATGCTCGGAAACTCTACCTTTTTGAGCTTAATATGACTTATGTAAAACTGCCATTTAGGCTATTATAGACAGGACTAAACCATACAGTTCCAAATTGTTGAATGCCCTTGATGTTTATTTTGGCACAGGGATAGTACAGGGGAAATCATCTGGAAGGCTGGTGTCCACCACAGTTTGAAAGCTCCCGTCTTCCATCACAATCACTAAACTTGGCAATCAACAGGTGAGTTGAACCAGGTGTTTTTGGGGAGGTAAAACATCAAACTGTGCTGGACACTGGCTCTCCAGGACTGGACTTGGGCACCACTTTTTACACATAATTGTTTTGGGATGAAAATTAAACTGCAGACAGTTCTGATTAGAGAATGTGATTACTGAGGGCCTGCAAATGAGAAGAGAAAATGTTGATAGCTTAATTCCATCAGAGCTGAGTAAAATATGAAGACGGCCAAAGCAAATGGTTGGTTACCACGCTGCCGGCAACTGACGGATGGGAAAGGGAGGGGAGGGGAGGTCTCCTTCCGGGCAGCAGAAGCGACAGATGGCTCAATTGGTGTCATTTTTTCACTGAGACAAAGCTAGAGCAGAGGATGGGTGATGACTGTATCACACTGCGCTTTGGTAAGTGAACCAGTGAGAACACACTGTGACTCTCTCTCTCTCTCTCTCTCTCTCTCTCTCGCTCACATAAACACACACACACACACACACACACACACACACACACACACACACACACACACACACACACAGAGAGAGCACAGTCCCCTGAGGGAGGCAGTTAAAATAGCAATCTGCTCCACACTTTATTTTAGCAATTAACACAATTACATCTCATTCATGACTTGGGTGTGAGTGTGCACCACACAATCTCACACACACACCTTAGGGCCCATCTGATATACCTCACACCTTTAATTCTGTCATGTTCCTCAAATTGTTTAATTTTTGATGAAATAGGACATTGCTATTAGGGGACACCATCACTATGAAGCGCCTGCAACAATGTTTAGGAAGGTGGTACACCTTCATCTAAGTTACATCCACATGAATGCAGGACAATTGCCCAGAGCATCACACTGCCTCTGTCAGCTCACTTTCTTCCCCTAGTGCATCCTGGTGCCATGTCTTCTCAAGTTAACCCACATAGACATCCACATGATGTGAAAGAAAACATGATTCATCAGACCAGGCCACCTTCTTCCATTGCTTCATGGTCCAGTTCTGATACTCACACACCCATTTCAGGCCTTTTGGAGGTGAACAGAAATCAGCATGGGCACTCTGACCAGTCTGCGGCTATGCAGCCCCATGCACAGCAAGCTGTGATGCATTGTGTGTTCTTCCTACCAAATGATCCGTTTTCAGTAATTTGCACTACAGTAGCTGTTCTGTGGAATCAGACCAAAATGGCTAGTCTTCGCTCTCCAAAAGCATCAATAAGCCGTGGTATTCCATTATCCTGCTGCTGGTTTACTGGTTGACCTTCCTTGGATCATTTTGGTAAGTACTGCCAACCAGGAACACCCTAAAAGATCTTTGGAGCCTCCACAAATCTTGGAGATGTTCTGACCCAGTCGCCTTGCCATGACAACTTGGCACCGGTCAAAGTCATTCAGAGCCTTTTTTCCTGTTTTTTTCTAGATCCTTTTTTCCCAATTTTTCCTGTTTCCAGCACATCAACTTAGAATAGACTGCTACCTTGCTGCCTAATATATCCCAATCATTTACAGGTGCCACTGTAACAAGATAATCAATGTTATTCACTGCCTGTCAGGAATTTTGATGTTGTGACTAATTGGTGTAATTTGCACAGGGGGTTTTCAAACTGACTGCTGAAATTAGTTAATATGAAGGTTCCACAAATTCATGAGCGTGGGTGAAAATTCTTCTTATGAAGCAGCTATAATGTCTGAGAACAGAAATACTGTAATATATCATACGAAAGCTTTATGCTAGTAATATTTTTGCATGTGAACTAGTAGTGGCCAATACGCCGGGATCTTTAAGTTCCAGTAGCAGGCTCAGTTTTCAGGAAAGAACTGAAAAAGAACTGGAAAAAAATGGAGAAAAGAGACAGAGACCGAACCATAAAACAGAACCATAAAATGAGCACCAAAAAAAAAAAAAAACACTGCACGGGAAACTGGAGATTTCAAGGATGGGTCTGTGGAGAAAAGAATGTCTGCAAATATGGACAGTGTAACGAACACGGATATGGATCCAAAGGCAGAGTACAAAAATGTGAGGTTTTATTGCAACACAAAGTCCGCAAAGACAAAACATATAAAATTAAAAAAACAGCCAGTCAAAGTCAAGTCCAGAAGGCAAAAAGAGGTAATCCAAGATCCAGAAACAGGTCAGAGAAACAAGGAGAATAAACACAATCCCGATCACAGAAAGTACGCTCGGTAACTAGGCAGGGCTTAGTGTACTTCGCACAGGTAGATTGTCCTGAAGGTCTAATATACACTACCTGAGCCTGGTACTCAGGTGATCCTGATCTCTGCCTTAAAGGCCTGTGTGAAATCCTGGAGTGGAGATCTGGAGAGGGCGGTCAGGTGCCACTTGACTGGGACTCCACCTCTGATTCCGTACCAGGCCTTACAGACAGTTCGAGTTTTAGGGAAGTTATTTTATGCATCAGTCCAGAATTCCTCTGGCCTGGTTAGTTACAGTGTCCTCTGAGCTGGAGTAAACATTTTGTACACTAAGTCTGAAATTCTGACAGCGCTTAAGTCAGGATTTAAACTATGTTTTTAAATCTATGATCAAAGAGCTTAGTAAAAGTGGAAACAGTAGCTGCCAACACTATTCTCCCATCTCTCCAACTGATTTGAAGCGTATGAAACAACAAGCTGACGAGTCTGTAGGTGTCCTAACACATAACTTTGCACACCTGCAACTTTAAAGTCCTATTTGCCTGAAGGACCATGTTTTTCTGTGGAAGCGTGCATCCTGTGAGGCAGTTTGTAACTGAAAGGTTTTCTTTTTATGGAAATGTTTATATGCACTCTAGTCTCTTCTTCAGTTCCCTTTTAAGGAACCAGTTCTTCATTGTTCTCCCTTATAACCTCTCCTCTTGTTTATTTTTACCTCCTCACTCTATTCTGTGCTTTGTAGGTCTCTCAGTGTTTGCTGAATCTAACAAAGGCAGCGTAAGGCAGAGTCGCTAAGTTAGGCTTATCACATTACATTAAGCTCCTGCCTACTGAACGGGAAATGTGTATGATTTACAAAAGCAGTAGGCACCTGGATTTCACTCTTGGTAGGTGAGCCAGGAGAAGTATTCTGTTGTGTTTTAATGGATTTTTTTTTTCTTCCTCACACCAAGAGCCAACATTGTCCTTGTTCAGCTGAAAACAGTTACAGAGAAAACATATTTTATTACATTAAAATAATAACTACAAGTAAATTTCCATTCCACCTGAATGGCCAATGAAGAAAGGCTGCACCTGTCGGACAGGCAAAATTTTAAACAGTTAAAAACTGAACTACTGTTGAGTAATAGTCAGTGTTGAAACGGTGCGATGTGGCCAGCAATAAGGAACGTCACTGTGAAGTCTTATGGTTGTGGCAAGTGTCAAAAATAGACTCGAAAATCCACATGCTACCGCTGTGCTGTTGTGCATGGCCATATGACATTATGGCACAGATCTTTTGTGTGGTCGAGTTACGCCATTATGTGGCAGGGTGAAAATAGTGTTACCATGGAAACTCAAAAAAAGTGATAAAAACAGTCATAAACACAAAAATAGTGAACCAAGATGAGATGAGTAAAAATCAGTGTGAACAGCTTGAATAGGTTTTATAATTTCAAGAAAAGGACATTTTAGACAAAACTGGTCGACTGCACCAATGATTGCAGCTTGCACAAACTACTGGTTTCAAAATCAACTCTGTTAATTTTTATTGGCCAGTTAGTAAAGCACTGATTTAACTTAGTTTCACTGTCATATTAAAAGACAATGATCCATATTATCAAAATATTATGCTATTTATTTGAAAATGTGTATTGGTCTTGTTGCGTACAGCTTACCTTGTCCATGCCCCCAGCTCCTCTGAGAAAGTAGAACCACTCTTGCTGGGTGATGTCCCCTCTTTGCATCATGATCTCCACACACAGCATGAAACTGTAGATGGTCTTATGTTGCTCGAAGAGGCCACGGGACACATTAGTGTAGGAGCTGAGCAGTGTCCGGTCCATTAGAACCTGCAGCCGCATGTTCAGGTCACTCTGCAGCTCCGCAGACTCGATAGTGCTGTTAAACAACTGCACGACACACAAACAGAGACAAATGCAAACAAAGGGTACTCTTGAATGCTACAACTGTGTAAGCTGTCCCTATGGGCTGTCTGGTATTGTGCCTCACTCAAAAAGTAGTCCAGATTAAAACATGAAAATGGGATGGTTTCTGAGAGATCATGGGAATACTGAATTCAAAACAATTTCCTTAAATTAACTTTATGGAATAAATGGTACGTTTTGAACGCTTAACATTGTTTACATAATACAATGAATTCTTTAATGCCCAAATTTTCCAAGATATAGTCCCTTTAGTTTTAAACCATTGCTTTAATAACTGCAGGATCAGCTGCATTCTATCAGCAGATAACCTTTCACTGTACACAGCATGGACAGTGTGTATTACCTGTTTGAAATACTTGAGGGAGAACTGGTACATAGGGTCAATCTCAGACAGGCTGGCGATAACGAAGTACATGACGGACCCGCGTGTGGCCACGGGCCGATACTTCTCTCTGGCTGTATTTATCATCAGCTCAGTGGCCTCTGCCTCCTTCAGACGGGATTTAATGGCCTCAGACGTCACCTGCCAGACACACACACACACACACACACACACACACACACACGTGTCAGCATGTGGCTATTTCAGAAATGTGTTATTCATAGCCCCGTCATGCCGTAAAGCTCATTAAACTGTTAGTTTGTCAATAACAAAGATGGATGAATTTGCTAGCAAGGCAAATGAATAGATGTGCTGCAGAGCCTATAATGCTGTAAAAGCAAGGGCAGCAAACACACATTTGGATTAGGGATGAAGAAACCTGGCCCATAACTGAATGTGTCATCAATATGGATATGTTTATAATATCATATTTTTATTCTGTATTATTTTTAGACAACAACAACAATTATTATTATGATTATCATCATTATTATCATCATCATCAGCCTTAAAGGAAAATGCCCTCTTACCATAAATATTTGCTGCTCCAAGTGTGTGGTTTAGTTCTGTACTGAAGCTACAAGGCTAATGTGGCTAACACGTTATTGATGTCTATACACTCCCAGTATTGAAGCTACCAAATGAAAAAGCAAACTTTTCACCACAAACATGTTTCAACCGGTGAATTTTATGCCTCTTAATTATTAGTTAATGTATCATTCTGACCTGTTACTATCAATGTATCAAAAACACACAAACATTCAGCAGTCACAGTAAGCGACTGAGCTCATTTGCATTTTGAAATCTGGGATATTAGTATTCCAAAAGTCAGTCTTGCAATTTATTACTCCTGGGTCAGTTAGCGCAGATGCATTCAAATAGACAGAGTGACAACCAGAGAAAATGTACATTTTACCACTTCTAAGGGACATAACACAATTTTGTAATCAGTGTTCATTTTATGTTTTAAAAAGTAAAATAAGCAGACAGGAAAGTCTCAGCTAGCACACCAACAAGATCAGTAGTAACAGCTTTGTGTTTTTTCTTTTGGATTTTACTTGATTTTGTCACATATGTGAAATCTAACATATACTGCCACTTCCAATTATGGTCAGTTGGTCTATTGGGTTTCCAGCCACAACGGCTGTGGCATCACATGAATCAAATCTTAACCACCTAAACCACAGCCAAGGTGCAAATAATAACTAAAAAATTATGGAATTCATTGACTTTGATGACCATCCATTTTCTATTGTAGAGGATGGTGGATTTTGTGCCAGAATTTTGGTTTTGGTATCATTCGAGATTTAAACTTGGGTGTATCGCTGATGAAAATACAGCTAAAGTTAGAAGTGGTCTGAGTTCAAGGGCAATCACTGATGCCATATGAACAGGGAGAGGGAGAGAGTTTTGTTAGGCCTAGGACAGAGGTTTAATTCATCACGGAAGTCATCCATCCAACCAGCCATCTATCCATCCATTTATCCATCTGTCCGTCCATCTCTCCACCCACTGCGCTCCTTTGTTCATCCCTGCACCACTCTGTCAGGGCAGTGGGTGGGTGACACAAAGTGAAAAGCAATCTCACTCCCTACCTTCATACACACACACACACACACACGCGCGCGCACACGCACACACAGAGCTGTGCTATGAGCAACAACAAGTCAAAGCTGACACCACACACACATTCCAAAATACACACTGCTGCAGGGCTCTGCATATGTTTGTGTAACATCTGTTTAAATTGTTTCTATAAACACGTCTGCGAAAAAGCTGCAGGCGACAACTGGACCCATCACCGTGTATGGAGGAGTAGGAACACAGACAAACATTTATACAGTTCTAGATGCAACATCCAAATTAGCATGATGCTAACTGGTTGGCGGTAAGCTTCCATTAGCTACATTAACCTCGTAGCTAAAGAAAACTGATTACCCACATTTGCAATAAGGATAAACCATTATAAATTGGAGTTTTTAAATGGAGAATCACTTTGAAAACTAGGACAGGACTTTGATCTACAAAGTGCTACTCTCTCTATCTCTGTGCCTCACTTTTGACTCCTGCAGGGTCTGGACGAGCTCCTGGTTGTCGAGGATGTTGCCTTCAGAGGTGAAAAGCAGCTTGAGGATGCGATCCTCGATGGCCTTCAGCTGATTGCGGTCAGCATTGATACGGACGATCAGCTGATTCCTCTGTTCCTCCAAATCTGGCCGCTCCAGTCGTACCACATCACTACAGAGACCACAATGACGACAACAACAAGACCACTCACGACAACAGCTCAAATGATCTAGATACAATGACAACAGTACACTAAAAATAAACTACAACGATAAAGATGAGTTATAATTGCATTCACTGGCCACTTTATTAGAAACTCCTACCTCGGGCTTCTACATACTGGCCACTTTATTAGAAACACACACCTCTTACTTCCAAACATTTTTTTAGAAACACCTACCCTACATTTCCACTCACTAGAGCTTCCCTATATAAATGAAAAATTACATACTGCAGTCCATGTTCAGTCATGTACAATTGGTCAGCCCCTCTCTGACCCTCATCAGTGGTCAGTTTGGTCATTATTATTTTTAGAGGAAGACCACTGACATGGTAGTGTGTGTTGTGCTGGTTTCAGGCACAGCTGTATTGCCGTTTTTTCTTTCTTTTATTTTTGATGGTCAAAAGCAGCTCTATGGTCAGAAACTGGTCATTTATTAAGGAGTATTGTTAACTCAATTAAAAATACATCAACAGATACACAAACGTCCTTAACTGCACACCATTAAAAGGTGTAGGGGTTTGTAATAAAGTGAAAACGTATTTGCAAAATGGTACTGCAGCTGATAGTAATGGTAAAATGGTCATAAAACTGCTGGTTAAAGGCAGGCATGGATAGTTCATAGCTTTGAGTGCTACCTGAGAAGCTGATCCTCTAGCCCTGACTTGGTGACGGTGAAGTTGATGATGGTCACTTTGATGCAAACCTACAAAAAAAAATCAGTCAATAAAAATGCATAAAAAGTGAAGGTTTAGCTTCATCTCATTATCAGAGGGTCATGGGTTTGAATCCCACGACTCCTAGTGGCACCACTGAGGTACCCTTGAGCAAGGTACCGCCCCCACACACAGCCTGCTTTTAACAACTACATCGTTTTGTGATTATCATTCATATTATTTATTAAACATTATTTGTTGAGCAATTTATTGATAATGCCATTTTATAAAAAAAAGACACTCTGACAGGGTGCTGCTAGCACCTCTACAAATAACCTATGCTAACTAAAGAGAAATGTAACCAACATTTCCATGCGAACCTCCTCACCAAATGGCTAAAAATAACCCATTATAAAAGCATCTCTGGCTATAGAACTTGATGACACCTACACAAGCTCTTAAGGACAAATGGCATAAACTGGCATTAAATATGTGTCATAACAGCTGCTTTTATTAGATTAATCAGCTATTATCATTTCATCTCACCTCAGATACTGTTAAGACACCTAACTCTTGTTGGAATAAGCCTTTATAATTGTTCATGTGGGTTTACGTCAGTTGTCTTTAGAAGCTTACGCATGTGTCATGTAGAGGTGTACACGTGTCATGTAGAGGTGTACACGTGTCATGTAGAGGTGTACACGTGTCATGTAGAGGTGTACACTGCCATTTAGTAGTGTTTTTTTTTCGTCATGAGCTTACAAAACCAGATATGATTTGAATGACTTCTTGAAAAAGTTCTTTAGGGTTACGCAGGTTTGTTGTAACAGTAGCCATTATTCTTGGGCTGAGAATAGTGATCATTTTTACAGCTTAGTTGTAAAGACAGAGCAGCTTTTGAGCAACATTTGTGTGCTTGCTTTGTATTTGGCTCTGTTAAGCCGCTTTCAGCCCGAATGCGGCATGTGCTGTGCTCGCCGCGGGGTTTGCGCTTCCTCTCAAAAAACACAGAGTTGCGCTCAATGCGCCGCGCGGCTCAGCACAAGTAGGCGTGGTTTTCTAAACTCTCCTGTTCTGTTGTTGTCCCGGTCCGTGGTCAGTCACGACAATGTATAAAAGAGGACTAGCTCTCTTAGCACCAAGAAAGAATAGGCAGTGGGTGCATGAGACCCTTATATCCAGAGAGCAGCCTGGGGAATTCAGGCTGGTAAAGGAGCTCAGAGACTGATAAGATTAGCTTTTCCTCCATACCCGCTTTGTGTGTGTGTGTGAGTGTGCGTGTATGACAAGTTTTAACATTTAATAACCAGAGTTGATATGTACGTCAGATATCCATAATTCAGTTCTTCCCAGTCAATATAAACATTACAGATATCCAAAACGACATTCTTCCTATCTACAATGAACATTACAGATATCTGAAATTCAATTCTTACTAGAAGAAACTTTCGTTTCAGATATCTTCAAAACAGTTGTTACTCGTGATAATTCTCATATCGGATATCAAAAACTTAAAAAGACTTCAGATATCTATAATGTAATTATGACTAGTAACAACTGTATTGAAGATATCTGAAACGAAAGTTTCTCCTAGTAAAATTGTATTTCAGATATCTGTAATGTTCATTGTAGATAGGAAGAATGTCGTTTATTTTGACTGAGAAGAACTGAATTACGACTATCTGACATACATATCCACTCTGGCTATAAAATGTTAAAACAGCTTGCCATATGCGTGTGTGTTTAGAAGGGGCAGCCTGAACACTAGCCCGCTTCGATGCTTTGATTCTATTGGTCGCGCGAAAATGCGTCACAGCACACAGCGGTCAAAATTCAACAAATTTCAACTTTGACCGCGGTGCGCCGCGCACACCATAGAAAATAATGGGTTTCAGAGCACAGCGCAGTGCATGCCGCGTTCTGTCTGAAAGCGGCTTTAGTAGTATGGTCACTCATTTTTACATGTGAGAGAGCATAGTTCTGAGTCCAGCTCATAAGTAAACATCACCGCTATAATATTAGCTCTTAATGGTAAATTCCTACCTCTCTGGCAACGTGCATGTTTAATTTGATCTAGTCAATCACCGCAGGCCTTAACAATGTGTTTATTGTGATAACAATAGAACTATAATTAATGATGCAGTCCTATTCGCTCTTATTGCAGTACACCCTAGGCTGTAACTGACAATTCTACGTTTGCACATAGGTACCTAACTGCATGAAAGCGGAAAGATAAGAGCAATAAAGCATGGAGAGAGGAAGCGCTTAGTGAAATTGTTCGTGAAATTATTTGTGAAATTGTTTCTCAAAATTAGTGTTTGTTTTATTAAGAGTGCCATAGTCATTACATTCATCCCTGTCTGGGTCACATGATCACATCCGGTTGACCTTAAACCATTGCCAACCTCCAGGTCGGTATGCTCTGAAAGCCTTTTTCACAGGCAGGGAACGCAGACAGATATGCTAATGTGACACAATCAGTAATTTCAGGAAAACAAAAAGAAAATCACAGGGGTGCTGATTTGCATGGGCTTAAAAGCTGTGAATAATACAGCCCTTAATGGGCAGCTGCTGGCCATTAAAAGGCCCATGCTCTTGTGTTTTATTTTTTCCACCCTGCGGTTCGCTAATAGTGTGCGTGCCTCTATGCACCAAAAACCTTAATTTGTACATGACTATGATGGTATGTGTTGGTGTCTTTAAGATATTGTGAATGAGCTCTGTGCTATATGTAAATGAGCTCTGTGCTATATGTAAATGAGCTCTGTGCTATATGTAAATGAGCTCTGTCCTGATTGGATATCACCAATAAATCAAACTGAGCCAAAACACCCTATAACACTCTAAACTGCAGTTGGCTGAATAGGAAGGCACGGGTCAATGCCTTTGTTTTTGTGACGTCACAAAACCAATGGATTCAAAACAGGTTGATTTTACAGCTTCTTTTACATATCTAAATTTTATGGACTGGGAAATTCATGTTACTTTTATAAATCTGTGTTAGCATACAACATCTTACTCATTTTCCTTTAAAAAGATGAGGAGAAAATAGTTTTCCAAGATATGTGCCCTTTAAAGAGATCCAGGTTATATTAAGAGTACATTATTCTTCAACCCCAAAAAGGATGGACCAAAACTTGGTTAGGAAGGAAACTGCAAATTTCATTTTTGGCCAAACTTTCACTTTAACAACGTTATTGTAATTATTATTATTATTTATTGAGACAAAACCTGACCCCCCCCCCCCTTTTAATTGGAAAGTAAAAAACAAAGGCTGCTCCAAATCTTCTTCCTCCGCTACAGGTCAGTGCATATACACCCTGTCCCGCTTTCTTATAAACACCCATCCAACACACACACACACGTGCGCACGCACCTCTGGGAGGTAATGGGGGTTGGCCATCTTGGTGGTCATGTAGAAACGGAAGTTTTTGTCATAGTCGATGTCGGAATCACCCAGGCGGATCAGCGTTCTGCCACCTGATACAAATGTCTGCTTCAGCAGAATAGGCTCAAGAGCAGGGTCCAAGGTTTCTTTAAGCTGCACACACACACACACACACACACACACACACACACACACACACACACACACACACACACACGAACAAGATAACAATTAAAAATACCATAACGCCAATTTCTCTTTCCC